>JAJEJO010032090.1:0-12139 GCA_020662805.1 Glaucomys volans
TAGCTCTCCTCTCTTTTGCTCTCATGTGCCAGGAGACCTCGTAAAGAAGTTAGATATTTCTGGATTTGTATCAAAACCAGATTATCAGCATTTTGCAGAGAAGTGAAGAACAGACATCTCAATGGACAGGACTTTCTGCAAATAATCTCACTGCAAAGAATAATGAGAGGAATTTCTGCCCACACACATAACTACTGTAGGTATGAAAACTGAATGGGATTATTTTCCTCTGAAAAGATATTCATGTTCTCATAGATACTCTGATCATCACCTCCTCCTAAACCATTCTCTTCCCATATTTACAGATGGTGCCTCATGAAGCTGCTGAGACATTCTCTTATTCAGAGAAACAGGCTTTCCCATCAAGTCCATATTTCCAAGGACCCACATACCTGAGGTGAAAAACAAGATAGAGCACCTCCACTGGGATATGCATTTGACACCACTGTCTTCATTATCCTCAAGGAAAAACCCAGGAGGAAAGAAAGCAATGACACAGGTGTGAGCAGTTTGGGATTGCAAGAGTTTGGTGTTCTGGGGTTGACTCAATTTCCCGTGATACCAAAGATCAGAGCATACAATATTTCCTACATATGCCCACTTCTCGTACTGCCACACTCCTCCATGCTTTCCTCAGATAATTGTCTGCTTGTTGATCAGCTACAACATTCTTGTTCCTTAGAGGTACAGGGATGAATCTTTCCCTCCTCATTACTCCCTACACATTGGGATTAGACCTGCAATGAAAGATGTTGGACTGACTGTTTTCAAAAGTGATCTACATAATTTGATAGAAATTATTTTACTTTGCCTTGGGGTGGTATTTCTGCAAAGCATACTCCATAGTCCAGATTGTTGAAAATGCAGTCATCTACCTTTAAGAGCCTCTTCAGATCATGCCAAACCTCCAGTGCCTCAATATTTGCTCCTCCAAATTATCAAGAGAACACCACCCTATTGATAAGATTCAATTGCAAGCCTATTCTAGAGTAGTCAACATGCATCTGTGTGGCAGCCAAAAGTGTCTCCCAGGTACTTTCTTTTTTTTTTCCCTTATTGAACTACTGCCGTTTTTTCAGCTCTCCTTTAGAGCTTAATTTTTTTTATTTTTATTTACTTATTGATTTATTGAACACAAATGGAGTACAGCTATTGTTTCACTGGTTGTACACAAAGTAGAGTCACACCATCTGTGCGTTCATGCATGTACACAGGGCAATGGTATCTGTCACACATTCTGTTATTATTTTTACCCCCACCCCACCCCCACCCCTGCCTTCCCTCTATGCTATCTATCCGTCCTCCATTCTTGCCACCTTCCCCCCTGCATTATGCATCATCATTCATTTATCAGAGAGACCATTCTGCTTTTGGATTTTGGGGATTGGCTGATCTCACTTAGCATAACAGTCTCCAACATCATCCACTTACCTACAAATGCCATAATTTTATTCTTCTTTATGGCTGAGTAAAATTCCATTGTGTATATATACCACAGATTCTTTATCCATTCATCAACTGAAGGGCATCTAGGTTGATTCCATAATCTAGCTATTGTGAATTGAGCAGCTATGAACATTGATGTGTCTGCATCACTGTAGCCATCGGATTTTAAGTCCTTTGGGTATAGGCCAATGAGTGGGATACCAGGGTCAAATGGTGGATCCATTCCAAGTTTTCTACAGAATCTCCACAATGCTTTCCAGAGTGGCTGCAACAACTTGCACTCCCACCAGCAATGTATGAGTGTACCCTTTTCCCCACATCCTTGCCAACACCTCTTGTTGCCTGTGTTCTTAATAAAAGACATTCTAATTGGGGTAAGATGAAATCTTAAGTTGGTTTTCATTTGCATTTCTCTTATAACGAGAGAAGTTGAACATTTTTTCATAAATCTGTTGATTGCTTGTAGATCTTCCTCTGTAAAGTGTCTGTTCATATCCTTGGCCCATTTATTGATTGGGTTATTAGTGTTGTTGGTGTAAAGATTTTTGAATACTTGGTAGATTCTGGAGATTAGTGCTCTATCGGAAGTGTGTTTGGCAAAGATTTTCTCCCACTCTGAAGGCCCTCTCTTCACATTGCTAATTGTTTCCTTTGCTGAGAAAAAGCTTTTTAGTTTGACTCTATCCCAATCATTGATTCCAGCTTTTATTTCTTGCGCTTTGGGAGTCATGTTAAGGAAATCTGGTCCTAGGCCAACATGAAGAACATTTGGACCTATTTTCTCTTCTCTTAGGTGCAGAGTCTCTGGTCTAATTTCTAGGTCCTTGATCCACTTTGAGTTGAGTTTTGTACAGGGTGAGAGATATGGGTTTAGTTTCATTTTGCTGCCTATGGATTTCCAGTTTTCCCAGCACCACTTGTTGAAGAGACTGTCTTTTCTCCATTGCATGTTTTTGGCTCCTTTGTCAAGTATGAGATACCTGTATTTATGTGGGTTTGTCTCCGTGTCCTCTATTCTGATTATTTCAACAGATGCAGAGAAAGCATTTGATAAAATACAGCACCCATTCATGCTCAAAACACTAGAAATAATAGGGATAGTGGGGACATTCCTTAACATTGTAAAGGCTATTTATGCTAAGCCCACAGCTAACATCATTCTAACTGGAGAGAAATTGAAAGCATTTCCCCTGAGAACTGGAACAAGGCAGGGATGCCCTCTTTCGCCACTACTATTCAACATTGTTCATGAAACTCTAGGCAGAGCAATTAGACAGACCAAAGAAATTAGAGGAATAGGAATACAAAAAGAAGAGATCAAACTATCCCTATTTGCTGATGACATGATTCCCTATTTAGAGGATCCTAAGAATTCCACCAGAAAACTTCTGGAACTCATAAATGAATTCAGTAAAGTAGCTGGATACAAAATTAATGCTCATTATTCTAATGCATTTTTATTCGTAAGTGATGAATCCTCTGAGAGAGAATTAGGAAAACTAACCCATTCACATTAACCTCAAATAAAAATAAAATACTTGGGAATCAATCTAACAAAAGAAGTGAAAGACCTCTACAATGAGAATTACAGAGCACTAAAGAAAGAAGTTGAAGAGCATCTTAGAAGATGGAAAGATCTCCCATGTTCTTGGATAGGCAGAATTAATATTGTCAAAATGGCCATACTTCCAAAAGTGCTATACAAATTCAAAGCAATTCCAATTAAAATCCCAATGATGGACCTCATAGAAATAGAGCAAGCAATCATGAAATTCATTTGGAGGAATAAGAGACCCAGAATTGCTAAAGCAATCATTAGTAAGAAGTGTGAAGCAGGGGTTTCACAATACCAGACCTTCAACTATACTATAGAGCAATAGTAACAAAAACAGCATGGTATTGGTACCAAAATAGACAGGTAGAACTTTCATTTCTTAGGAGGTAGTATTCCTGAAAATTGACAACTCTAAGGATCCAAGTTGTTATAACAGTTTCATTAAAATGGTGACAATTTGAATGAATCAGCATGTCATAGAAGAACAAAATGCTCTCCAGGGCTTAATTTCTTTTCCATTTTTGCATTTTGAAGTTCATGCTTAGCAGGTATTGGGACTACACTGCTGCCTTTCAGCAAGGAAGAACATTCAAAAATCACCTTCACTAGTGTTTGAGGATTAGAAACTTTCTGGGTTGAGCCAAACACGTAGGCTTCTGCACTTCATCATTTTCCAGCACATCCACAATATATCTTGAAAACAGAGAGATGTGGACAATACATAGCAATTCATGATCCTAGATTTACCAAATTTCTTGTGCCTTTCATTTTTATAGAGATCATTTATTGAACTCTTGTAGGAACTGGTGATGAATCACGAAATAGCTTCTGCTAATATCAGTGAGGAGCCACAGGGTTCATGTACAGCCTGATTTCTCAGGATCACTCAAGGACCAGGTTTATGTCGTCCTTATCAGGCACTTGTTTTATCCCTCATCTCACATTAATGGAGGATGGTTGTGCCAAAATTGATGATACTGATCTATATTCTTCATCTTTCAGCTGCTGCTTAGGTGGACCTTGGAAATGTGACAAAGGGTCATTTCTTCAACTGTCAAGGTGGCAGTTCACCCACTTATCTGAGGTAAAAAGCAAGATCCAGCACCTCACTGGGGTATGCATTGGGCCCAACTCGTTACAATATCCTCAAGAAATAAGCCAGCCAGAATGAAAAGAAAGAGACAGCTGTGAGCAGTTTGAGATGACAAAATCTTGGTGGTCAGGTGTGAAAAGTTCACTCAATTTCCTTTGGTCCCCAAATCAGGGTATATAATATTTCTTGCAAAGCCATACTTCTGCTCCTGCCACGCACCTTAGTACTTCCCTCTGATGAATGTCTGCTCATTGAGGAGTTATAACTCTCTTTTTCTTAAAGGCTCAGGGATGACTCTTTGTTTCCACTTGATTAGGTAGACACTGGAATTTGATCTACAACAAAGATTCTGACTGGATTTTTCCACAAAGACTTTTACAGATTTTTATAGATGTTATTTGGCTCTGTCTTGGATGCTTTTTCTGAAAACCATATCACATAGTCAGGCCTGCACATAGTGCAGTCACCTACCTTAAGGAGCCTCTTCAGATCATGCCAAACCTTCAGCATCTCAACCTTTCCTCCTCTGTTCCAACAAGTGAACTGAGAATGTTTAGATAAGCCCCAGATTTAATTGGAAGCCCATTCTAATGAAAGTATTCAGCAAGCCACTGTAGTGCCAGGAAAAAGTGCTTCCCAGCAACCTAGACTTCCTGATTCTGAATTCCTGAAAATGGACAACAATAAGGAAGAGATGTTGTAATGGTCTCATTAATATGCTGGCAAGGGCATTGCATCAGCAAGTTATCATCAAGTTCTACAGCATGAAAATGCTCACAATGACCTAAAATGGGTTCTTCATTTTAGGGTTTTGAACTTTAGGTTGTGAATATCTTGGGACTTCGTTGTTGCCTTTCAGCAGGTAATGACATTCAAAATATCACCCCCACTCATATTTGCGAAGAAAACCTTTCTGGAGTGCACTGCAGCCTCTCTGCAAAAGAAGTGTGCTTACCAGCTCAACAGACCAAAGAAATTAGAGGAATAGGAATACAAATCCTATTGTGTGATTGTCCCACACAATCCCAAGATCAACGTGAAATCCAAGAGATGTGTACAATGCACAGATGCTTGTGGGCTTGGCTCTACTCAGTTTATTTTGCATTGAAAGATAATAGGTATTATTTATTAAAGACTTGTATGAATTGGCACAGAATACATGAGTTTACTTCTGCTAATATCATTCAGCAGTCACAGGGGCTTTGTTAAGCCTGGTTTTCCTGTGTCACTCGAGATCCAGGACAATTACTAATGAAGCTTTTTTTCAGACATTTGCTCATTTTGAGGAATGACATAAGAGACACTGTGTAGGCATGGGTGAACGATGATGTGTTCTGATTTTTAGGAAGAAAATGATATAATTTGCTTCTGATGTTAGTGTGGGGATAACACAAAAAGCCTATTTGAAGTAATCTTACTGAAAAAATGAAATCAGGGACATTAGTTACATGGGAGGATTGGTGTTGTTTACTGTAATTCCTACAAATAAGACTCGGAATTTCAATATGACATAGAATTTCCTTCTCCTGTGCACTTAGTCCTATCACAACACTTATAACCCCATTGTTTTCTCTGTTTTTCAATGAAGATGTTACACGTATTTTGTCTACATTGTTGCATCATATCACAGATGTTTTTGTCTAGATTTGTGATGTTGTGATGCACAATTTATTTCAAGAGCCATCGTTCAGTGGTACCTATGTAAATTTGGTCTTCTTTCCCCTGAAGTCCTTGGATCTGCATGGGGTGGTGAAGGAAGACCTTTTCAACCAGGACTTATGCCAGGAAAGTTTAATCTGCAAAAGCTTAATGTGGTGTCCCTTGTAAGTTTCAGCTTAAAGTCATCAATGGGGGAGGGCCTTTAGGTCCTCAGCAATTGCACTGTTGTTCAGTAACTATTTTTGATTACAGAATGATCTGATCCATACTTCTTGCTTTATTTGAATAGAACTTTGCAGCTGTATAAATTTCCTGAAATGTTTGTTGAAGCCACTCACAAAGACGAAAACTTTTAGAGTCCCATCATGGAAGATGTTTCTCTCTCCAAAACCCATCTTCATTAAGTGCACAAGACATGTCCTTATCTCCTCCCTGTTTGAATATTCAAGGTCCATGCATCTCTTTCAGCTGGAAGCATGTTCAAATTTCATGTGATGCTCTACACCAATTTGCTCATCCACCCTTCTTCCAGTACTTATTTCATCATTCAATTTCATGTTTATGAAAGATGTTTGTGATAGGGCATGTTATACTCACCTTTAGTTGGCACATTGAAGCTGCTTATTATGGCACCTTGTAAATATGCAGTTTCTTTGTTCAGACAGGCGCTAGGCAGGTAAAAAGAATTACACCTTGGTTGACAATATATTATGAAAAATTTTCTGCATCAAATGGTGAATTGAAGGGCCCCTTGGATACTCATACAAAGACAATTTCTCAGTGCACCATAATTTTAAAACAACCACATACATGACGTGAACTACCCAATTGAGAATGGGATGTCTTTCCTAGATTTCCAGCAAATTGCTAGCTTCCATCCTAAAGGTTAAGCGATGAGCACACTACCTGGCAAATTGCAGAGATTAGCCACTCCTCTCTTGTACTTAGAATTCCTAAATCCCATGTTCCAGTTGTCTTCTGTTGGGGCATTCCTGAAACGGTGTGGCATGACACCAGAATTGATGTGTTTTCCCTGCTCAAAAATCTCCTAACCCACAGAGACACCCTATATACTCTTCTCTGAAATCTCAATGGCCATCACTGAGAGGGGCTGCTAATTCCCTAGGCAAATTTCCTGACTCAAAAATCCACTGAGTGAGTCCAGAGTAGCAGGAATTCTGTCATAGGTCCAGGTCCCTGGGGCGTGCTCTAGGCATGGTGACCCACCTATTCTTGGGCACCCCTGATTCTTTCCCTGGTCCACAATTCATGGTGAGGATCAATTGCCTGCAGGGGGTCCCATTCCAAGGAAATCATAATGACATCCCCTACCCAGTGTACACATCTTCGCCTTGCAAACAAAACTGTATGGCGACCTGTCAGTTTCAACAGAGTCCCTTATCTTGGATGAAGTCAGATGTCTCAAGGCCCAAGGGTTCACAACCTCTACACACCCTGAATTCTCTTATTATATATTCCAATATTAGCATCATGTTTGTGGCCCAAAAAGAACACCACTGGGTCTCACCTGCTTCCTCTTCCCTCTTCCCAGCACAGCTGGAAAAGAGTTCTTCTTGAAGGTTCCTCCACAGTAGCTGAAATCTGAAGAGATGCTGGTTGCCATGGCAAATTTGTGGCTCTTGTGCTGTCATATGGCATTTCTGTGGCTGCAGGTGGTATGTGCAGAGCACCTAGGGTGACAGTCAAGAGATTCTTGGAAACCCAAGTTGTCCAAGGCCCAGCATCAATCCCTGGAAATAGAAAAAATCCTCCTTTCTCCTACATGAGCCATAAAATTCCATGTACATTGTACGTTCAACCCAAAATCCCACCTGCCAGCCCCTTCAAATGTAAATTCTTTAGCTGTCCTCTCTCTTGCCTTCATGTCACAGGAGGACAGCAAAAAAAAGTTAAGCATTTCTTGAGTGCAATCTAAACAATGGCAGCAGTGTTTTGCAGAGAAATGATGGCTTGAGAATTCAATGGAGAGAACTTTCTGCAAATAATCTCACTGCAAAGAATGTTGAGAGAAATTCCTACAAACATAACTACTGGAAGTGTGAAAACTGTGTAGGAAATTTTCTCTGAGTCAATATTATTCATGGAATCACAGATCCTGTGAATCGCCCTTCCCATTCCCTACACATATTTACACACTGTGTGTCACCAAGGTGTGAAGACATTCCCTAATTAGGGATAGAGATCTTTCCCAGGATAACCACATTTTTCAATTACCCACTTACCTGAAGTGAAAAGCAAGGTCCAGCACCTCCACTGGGGTTTGCATTTGGCCCAGTGCGTTACAACTTCTTTAATAAATAGGCCATCAGGAATGAAAAGAAAGAGACAGTTGTGAGCAGTTTGAGATGATAAACGCTTGGTGTTCAGATGTGAAAGTTTCCCTCAATTTCCTTTGGTCCCTAAAATCATGGCATACAATATTTCCTACAAAAACTAACTGCTACTACTTTCACACACCTCAATAATTCCCTCCGATTAAACTCTGCTCATTGAGGAGCTATAACTATATTTTCTCTTAAAGAGACTTTGATGAAACTTTGGTTATGTAGACCTTGGGATTTGACCTGCAACAAAGGATTCTGACTGGGTTGTTCTCCATTTTAGCTTTTTGAAGTTCAGGTTGTATTTTGGAACTTCATTGTTGCCTTTCAGCAGGGAATGACCTTAAAAATATCATTGGCACTTGTGCTTGGAAAGGACAGCTTTCTGAGGCATACTGCAGTCTCTGCAAAAGAAGTGGCTTCTACAACACAATGTTGTCAAACACAACCTCAATATCAATTTGAAAACTGAAAGATGTAGACAATGCATATAAGTGTGTCCTTGCTGTACTCAGTTGTTTGTGCTCTGCATTGATTAAAGACTTTTATGAATTGATACTGAGTACATGAGTCTACTTCCACTGATATCATGCAGTAGCCACAGGCTCATTGTAAAACCTGACATTCCTGTATCACTTCAGATCCAGGTTCCTTACTAATGAAACATTTTTTCAGACTTTTGTTCACCTTGAGGGATGTCTTAAGAGATGCTCTGTAGACATGAGTGAAGGATGGTATGCTGTGATTTTTAGCAAAAAAATGAGAATGATTTGATTCTGATGTTAATTCAGGTATGACCCAAGAAAGCCTATTTGAAATAATCCTATTGAAGACATGAAATGAGGGACATTAATTATGCTGCAGAATTAATGTGGAATTCTGTAATTCCTACAAATAAGTACTTGGAATTTTGTTCTGACATAGGATTTTTCTCCTCCTGTGCCCTTAGTCCTATCACAACATTCATTCCCCGTTGTTTCCTCTGTTTTCCAAGTGCAGGTGTTACACATATTGTGTCTTCACTGTTGCATCGTACCACAGATATTTTTGTTTAGATTTGCGATGTTGTGCTGCACACTTTATTTCCAGAGGCATCATTCAGTGATTACTATGCAAATTTGTTCTTATGTATCTTGAAGTGCTTGGGTCTACAGGCTGTATTGAAGGAAGACCTTTTCTATCAGTTCATATGCCAGGAAAGGTAAATCTGTATAAGCTTAATGAGATACCCCTTGTAAGTTTCAGGTTAGAGTCAGCAATTGGAAAGGGCCCTTAGGTCATCATCAATTGCACTCCTGTTCATTAACTATTCTGGATTAGAGAACCATCTGACCCTTAGTTCTTGCTGTATTTGCATAGAAGTTTTCAGCTGTAGAAAGTGCCTGGAATGTTTGGGGAGTCCAATCACAAGGACAAAAATTTTTAGAGTCCCTTCACAGAAGTGATTTCCCTTTGGAACACACATCTGCATTTAGTGCAGAAATATCCTTACCTCTTCCCTTTTTAAATATTCAAATTCAACACCAACTCCAACACCCATCTGCATTTAGTGGAGAAATATTCTTACCTCTTCCCTTTTCAAACATGCAACTCCCACGCTTTCTAACATTCATCTCTTTCAGCCGTAGGCATGCTCAAATTTCGTGTGATGCCCTGTCAAAATGTGCTCATCCTGCCCTCATCAGGTTCTTGTTTCATCACTCAATTTCACATATTTCGAGGATGATTGCTATAGGGCATGTGATACCAGCCTTTAGTCAGCAAACTGAAGCTGCTTATTAAGGCACCTTGTAAATATACAGAGGTTCTATGTTCAGACAAGTGTTAGGCAGGTCAAAAGAATTACACCTGCGCTAAAGATGTTTTTGAAAAATTTTCTGCATCAAAGGGTGAATTAAAGGGCACCTTGTAAACTCATACAAACACAACTTCTGAGTACACCCTAATAGTAAGACAACCACAGACGTGACATAACCTGGGCAGTGGAGTGAGCATGGAATGTCTCTCCTAGATTGCCAGCAACTTGCTAGGTCCATCCTAAATGTTTAGTGATGAACACCATCCTTAGAACATTGCAGAGCTCAGCCACTCCTCTCTTGTACTTAGCCATCCTAAATCCCAAGTTCCAGCATCTCCTGATGGGGCAATCCTGAACCAGTGTGGCATGACACAAGAATTGATGTGTTTTCCCTGCTCAAAAATCACCTCATGCATGGAGCCACCCTGCATACTCCTCTTCTCTGAAATGTCAATGGCCATCATTGAAAGAGGCTGTTAATGCCCTAGGACAGATTCCTGACTGAGCAATATTCTGAGTGAATCCAGACCAGCAGGAATATTTTTGTAGGTCCATGTCCCTGAGGCTGGTTCTCGGTATGGTGACCCACCTATCCTTGGACACAATTGATTCTGTCCCTGGTCCATGATTCCTGGTGGAGAACAATTTCTAACAGTCAGTCCTCATTCCAATGAAATCATAATAATTTCTCCAACCCAGTGTGCACATCTCCACCTTGAAGACATGGACTGTATGGCGACTTGTCAGGTTTTAACAGAGTGCTTTATCTTGGATGAACTCAGATGTCTCAAGGCCCAAGGGAACATGACTTCTAAATACTCTGATTCCTGCTATCATGTGTTCAGAGGTTAGAATCATATCTACAGCCAAGAAAAGACCTGGGATTCACTTCCTTCCTCTTCTCTTCCCAGCACAGCTGGAAAAGAGTTTTTCTTGAAAGTTCCTCCACAATAGCTGAAATCTGAAGAGATGCCAGTTGCCATGTCACATGTGATGCCCTCGTGCTGTCATATGACCTTTCTGTGACTGCAGGTGGTATGTGAAGCTAGGAAGACAGCCAAGCCATTCTTGGAAACCCAAGTTGTTAAAGGACCAGCAACAACCCCTGGAAAAAGAAAAACCTGCATTCTCCTTCATGTGTCAGAAAATTCCATGCACTTTCAACCCAAAATCCCGCGTGCCAGTTCCTTCAAATCTGAATAATTTAGTTCTGTTCTCTCTTGCCCTCATGTCCCAGGAGGACAGGGTAACCAGGTATGCATTTCTTGAGTACAATCACACCCAGAGCAGCAGCATTTTTCAGAGAAAAGATGGCTTGAGAATTCAATGGAGAGAACTTTCTGCAAATAATCTCACTGCAAAAATGTTGAGAGAAATTACCATAAATATAACTACTGGAAGTGTGAAACCTGAATGTGGATGACTTTTTCTCTGAGTAAATATTATTCATGGATTCACAGATCCTGTGATCCAACACCTCTTCCCATTCCATATATATATATATATATATATATATATATATATATATATATATATTGTGGCTTGCCAAGCAGCAGGTCCACTGGGGCATGCTGGTTAGAATTTCCTCAGCAGGAAGGCCAGCAGGAATCAGATGATAGAGACAGCTGTGAGCAATTTGAGATGATAAGTGCATGGTGTTCAGGTGTGAAAGGTTCCCTCGATTTTCTTTGGTCCCTAAAATCAGGGCATATAATACTTCCTAGAAAGACCTATTTCTCCTACTGCCACACACCTCAGTACTGCCCACTGATGAATATCTGCTCGTTTAGGAGATATAACTCTCATTATTTTAAAGGGAGAGGGGTGATACTTTGCTTCCACTTGACTATATAGACCTTGCAATTTGACCTACGACAAAGTTTTCTGACTGGGTTGTTCTCCAAAGACTTTTACAGAATTTGATAGAAATTATATGAATCTGCCTTGGGTGGATAATCTGTAAAAAAAATTACATAGCCAGACCTGCACAGCATGCAGTCACTTACCTTAAGGAGCCTCTTCATATCATACCAAACCTCCAGTATCTCAATCTTTCGACCTCTGTTCAATCAAATGAAAGTTTGGATAAGGCTCAGATTGAAATGAATACCCATTCTAAAGAGAGTATTAAGCAAGCTCCTCTGGTGCTGGAAAAATATACTTCCCCAGAGACCTAGATTTCTTGAATCTATATTTCTGTAGATGAGACAACTCTAATGAACCCAGAGGTTGTAATGGTCTCATCT
>JAJEJO010032093.1:0-22075 GCA_020662805.1 Glaucomys volans
AGAGAAGGACACATTCTTACTGAAATCCTCATTGCCAAAAACAAACTGAACTTCATTTCAGAAATAAGGTTGAATCTAAAGTAACATCATCAGCCAAGAAGGACCTGTTTCTGGTGGTGGTTCCTGTGGGTAAGTACATCACAAACCATCTGATTTGGGACCTTTTGCTTTTCATCCCGTCCATTAATTTAAGAATATTTTTCTGTAGTATCTTTGCATAACTACATATGGATTTTAGGATTATTAATGTGTTATTTAGTTGGTGTACTTGCCACTAATAGTATAGGTTTTCTCTTCAAATGAATTTCTGAGACTTCTGGACTCCTCACAGTGAAGTTTTACACACTAAAAGAAAGTCCTATAAACTTGTAAATTCACAGACCCTAATTTGGAGAACAACACTTCCCATAGGTTCTTTGACTTACCCTGACTTTTTCTAATTCCTTTCAGATTTTTTCTGATCTACCTTCTGATCAAAGTAATAAACCCAAAAAATACCCCTCAGTTATTGATATTAATAGAGTGAAATGCACTCCAATCCAATGACAAAAAGGACATTGAAATGACTTTAATAATAACGTGAACCTCTATCCAAGCATTTTTGGCCATTTAAAGTTTTTTGTCTGGATTCTCTATGTAGGATGAAGTGTCTTATTTTAGAAAACTTGTCTTTTTGTCTTCTTTCTTCACCAAAATTCCTGCCAGAAGCCATCTCCAGTACAGAGTTATACTGAAGAATTTGGAGTCAGAAAGATCTCAAATTTTATTATAGGTCTCCCACTTTCTATTTGTATAACTAGCGAAAACAAGCATTCACATCTGGCAAATAAAAATAAGCATTGTGATATTAAAACATGTTTGTTAAGTGCTTAACACCTACGTCACACATACTATGTGCTATCTAGTGAAACTTACTGTGTTCTACTTTCTTAACTAAAAAAAGTAAGGAAAAATAGGGGCATGAAATGAAAAACACAAGGGAAGAAAGAAGATAAAGAAAGAAAGGAGGGAGGGAATCAGGAAGGGGATAAACAAAAAAATTAAAGAATAAATGATCTGAAAACAGCCTGTTCAGGTAAACAAAATTCCCACACTTTTCAGCATCTCTTCCATAATTACCCTCCCTTCTTGTTTTTGCTCCCCAGAAGTATATTTTCCCTTCTGACTCACTTTTTTCTTTGTGACTTCTTTTTTTGCGATTTCTGGTCATGCCAACATCCTGGAAGTTTTATTCTCATAGCTGAAATTACAGTATGATATGAACATAACATGTTCTTCATAATGCTATTCTCTTTGTTAAAATACCATGGGAAGGATCTTGAGTCTTCCAGTCCCTTGCTCTCTGAAGATGAGAATCATGAAGTCAAAGCTAACATCCAGGTCTTGATCCCACCATGGCTACTGACACATGAGAATGTGCTACATTTACTGATGCCAGGGGACTTCATCTGTCTTTGTAGTCTGAAAAATTATAGCTCTTTCCTGATGGTCATCAAAGTTATCATAATAGACAGAACTTCTTTAGTGATTAATAGGAGACAGATCATTTTCTGGTGTTTGTCTTGTGTCAATGCCTTTTACCTTTAAAACATACGAGGTATGCTTCTGTCTGTCTGTTAGTATCTGTCTTTGTAGAAGAGAATGTGGCACCAGGCATGTCAGTCACTCACCCTAGAACACGCAGCTAGTAATCAGAGGATCCAGGGATGCAAGCAGTTTGGCCTGTATGGGTTATACATCAGCCATTTAATCAGTCCCTTATTCTTGAATAGTTAGTGTATTTACAGATTAGTTCATGTTATCAGAGTTGGAAAGTATAGCAAAATAATGCTACAAATACATTTTGTCTTTTGACTATTTGTTACTCTCAAAAGAATCCAATGACAGCACTGGTGTTACAGCTGGAGGAGCTTCGTGTCTGACCCCCATCACCTCTGGAGTGAGTGCACACTTCAAGTCCCCTCAGCTGGGACTCAAAACTCTGCCCCCAGTTCTCAGCAACCATGGTGAGGTCATTCTTCTCTGGAAGTAATTAAAAACTGAAATCCAGCTTCTCAAGTTGGAATGAATCTAGAAAAGACTTCTCACTGTGAGTTTTAAGAATTCTTATTTATTTTATTACATTTTTATCATTCACCTTTACTTTTAAGATAACTAATCAACCAGAACTACTTTGGTATAAGGTGTATGGTAAGATCTAATTTTATGATTCCAATGTACCTCTACATGTTTAGCAACTGAATGCTATGATATTTTATTAATTTTTTAGTTTCCCCAATAATTAGAGTCCCTTCTTTATCATATTTGAAATTCCCTAATACATTTCTAATTCTTACTGGTTTTGTTGGATTTTTCTCATCAGTTTTAACCAAATTAACGATTCTTTAATTGTTTTAATATAGTGGTGTTTTTCAATACCATTAATAGAAAAAAATTGTTTCAACTCCCCTAATTCCCATTGTGTTTCCTTTTCAAAACTTTCCTGTGTTTTAAAAGGGACACTTGGATCTCCTGGTAGCAACTCAGCCACTGGACAATTAATGAGCTCTGCAGTTGTAGCACACACGATCAGAAAGAATTTTTATATTCATAAATCTGATTCTTCATTTTTTTACCTATTAGCATAGCTTAATTACATTTTGTTTAAGGTTTAGAATGCACTAGAAAAATTTATATTTTTTCAGCAAAATATATATTGCACATTTCATTTATAAATGACATCTCCAACTATATTTTAAAATAATATTTAGCATATTGATTTAAACCATTGTATTAGATTTAATATTTTATATGTAATTGACTTTAGGTTTTGAGGCAGATAATTTTGTGAGTTGTGAATGATTATTGTTTTGCTACCTTCTCTCAGAGAGTATTGCTTTCTTTAATCTTTTCTCATCATAACATGCTGTTGAACCACAGTGTTGTAGACTTCCTTCCTTCACTTAATGTTGCATATGCAAGTAGATGCTGATACTGGTTTTAAAATTATATAAGAAGAATACTGTTACAATATTTCCTAATCCTTTCTAGTTTTTAAATTATTTGTCAATAATCAGTATTTAAATTTATGAAGGAGCAGTTTGATAAATTTGTTTGTCAAAATGTCTATGGGAGGACTTGTGTGTAGATCAATAATGTGCTTGCTTAGCATGCCCAAGACCCTGGGTTTGATGCCAATCAACAAAAAGAAAAAATTATTTAAGGATATATTCTCTTGGGAAGCAGGCAAGATTTTGTTTAAGGATATATCCTTTGAATTCAAATTGTGCCTGTGTCTTTCCAGATCTTATGTGATATGCTCTGGGACTTCAAGAATACTCTTCTGATAGACATACCAAGGCTTTTAGTAGGAAAGCCTTGAAGATATTTGATGTTAGACAAAAAGATCTTGAAACTGTGTAGAATGGGCAGAAATTGTGAATGAATGAAGGAAGTGGGCTTTTCAATTTCAAGATGGAAAAATATGTAGACTGAGAGTAAAAGAAAAAAAATGACAATTGGAATGAGGAGGAGTATTTACAAATTTTGAAAGTAAAACTTCACCCAAAGAAGGAACATGAAGGACAGACAAGAGCACCATCAGTGTTTATACTGGGTGTCTTGGAGAATGACAAAAATGTTCTTTAAGGCATTGGATTACATTATAAGACTGTGAGTTCAGATTTAACAGGTTAACTTGAAGGCCAAGATGGGGCCTATGTGTATACCACACAAAATTGTAGACATTTTACTCTGGATTCCAAAGATAAGGCTACAGATCTAGAATTCAATATGTAGGCATTATTTTAAACGAGTTAACTTGATATCTAATAAAACAAGTAGAACAGATCTGAGTCACACCCAAAATCATGAGAGAGAAGAGGAAAACCATTATTGTGTGAAGGAGAAAATTAGAGGGGAGCTGTCATAGAAATAAATAATTTTGAGCTACGTGTAACAGAAAACCTGGATTACAGTGAATCAAACTACAGTCTAGTTTTTTCACATTACTTGAAGAAATCTAAAAACAGGTTATTGCTGCTTTGGTTCGGTGGCTTATTTTTTGAAGAGCGTCTTTTTTATTTTTTTTTTTTTTTTTTTTTTTTTCTTTGTGGTGCTGGGGATTGAACTCAGGGCCTTGTGCTTGCAAGACAAGCACTTTACCAACTGAACTACATCCCTAGCCCAGTTAAGCAGTTTAACATGGTCTTTGAGTGCTGAGTTTTTTTGAAGTTTTCACTGTCGTTTATAGCATATGAACATCATAGTTGCTGCAGCTTTAGGAATAACAATAACTTTAAATCAATGAAGTGATGGACCAAACTGACACCCTCACCTCTTTTATTCAAGAGAGTCCAGGAAAGATCTTGGTTTCCATCTCATTGAGCATTTCTAATCTCAGGCCAATAATCAATGATGCATGGCCAAGGAAATGGAACCACAACCAAGACAGCATACAAAATCATATGTCCTAACCAAAGTCTGCTCTCTTCAAAAATGGAGGACAAGAAAAGTTTATGTTAACAAGAGGAGAGAAGGGAAATATCTTTATCAAGTCCAGAAGTCAAGGGCTAAAGGAGAACAGAAACAAGGTATGAAGAGCAGCATTAAATCCTGAAGGCAGATAAAGGAAATGGTGACTGAAAATGAAATGTTTAAAATATCCAGAATCACAGTTTCAGTTTATAAACAATGAATTTGTGGAAACTGGGTCATTTGACTATTTTAATATACAGAACTTAAGATTTCCAAAAAAAAAAATGTATAGAGTAAAAGGTAATTGGGACACATTATTTTGAGATTTTATTATTTAAAATGAAAGATTCTAGGTTGCTAGTTAAAAGGACATAAATAGTTGAAATTCAACTGGAAAATATTTGGAAGAGTTGCCAAGTGCATTCTTAATAGCATAGTACCTATGGTCAGGAGCAACATTATGGTCTCCTACACCTCTGGGCACTATTCTTGGCCCTGATGCATTATCCCTCCAAGACTCAGTTTCTACATTTATATTGTAGGTCCTATTCAACTGTGTCTATATGTAGTCTGAATGATCATATGTGCTTAGTACTATAATAAATATGATCTATTAACATTATTATTGTTTAAATAAAAGGTATTTTTTTACTTATTTACAGGCATTCAGTTTCACAGCCATAAGTTACTGAATATTTATGTCAATGCATGGATTATGATGGCAATGTGTCATGAAATAAATGTGAATAATCTCAGCCCAAACACCTGACCCTCAAGGTGAATTGTACCATCAAAAACAGAACATGTACACACATAAGATACAAAGTATGAAATCACCAGAAGAAAACACAGAGGAAACTCTCTGGACATTGGAATAAGCAATGAGTTTTTTGGGTATGGCATCCAAAGCACCGGAATCAAAAGCAAATATAGACAAATGGGATTATAGCAAAGTAAAAAAAAAAATCCTGTACAGCAAGGGAAAAAACAATGAAGAGACAACCTACAGAGTAGAAGAAAATATTTGCCAATTATTCATTTGACAATGAATTAACATCTGTAATTTTAAGGAACTCAAAAACTTAACACTAAAAAACCCCCCAAGTATTCCAATTTTAAAATGGGCAAATGATATGAATAGACATTTTCAAAGGAAGAAATACAAATACCCAACAAATAATGAAAAAAATGTTCAATGTCATTAGCCATCATGAAAATACAAATCAAAACTACAATGAGACATTTCACCCCAGTTAGAATAACTATTACCATAAGTATAAATAAAATAACAAATGCAAGCCAGTGTGTGGAGAAAAAGAAACTCTCAAAGATTGTTGGTGGGAATGTAAATTAACATAGCAATTCTGGAGAATGGTATGGAGGTTCCTCAAAAACCTAAAAATAGAACTACCATGTGATCCAGCTATGCCACTTCTGGTTATATATCTAAAGGTAATAAAATCAGCATAACAAAAAAGCCTTTGTGCCCATGTTAATTGCTGTACTATTTACAATAATGTAGAAATGGAATCAACCAAGGTGCCCATCAATGGATGTAGGATAAAGATAGTTTCTTTGTTCAAGTAGTAAAGATATACACAATGGAATGCTATTTGGACATAAAAAATAAAATCTTGTCATTTTCATCCTAATGAATGAAATGGGAGGACATTATGTTAAGTGAAATAAGCCAGAAACAGAAAGAAAAGTATATATTCTCCCTCATAAGTGGATAAAAAAAATGAGTTGATCTGAATGCTATTAGTAGAGGTTAGGAAGGGGTTAAGAGTGAGGGTAGATAAAAAGAAGCTGGCTTAGATCAGAATACAAATTATTCATATATTGAAATATCACAACATGTACCAATAATATGTACAATTAATATAGGTTTATCAGGTTTGCCAAAATTAACATTTGAAGTTATAAAGAAGCAAAACCTGGATGAAATGTGTTAAACACATTTAGCGTAAGAATCTCTATTTCATTAGTGAGATGTGAATTTGAGCATAGGAAAACTTGCAAATTACTATGAAGGCATAAAAGTATGAATATCTTTTGTCACCTTACACTTTTTAGGCTAGGACAACACCTAGGAAAGAGTTCAAAGAAAATATCTAGATTTCATTGAGAGGCTAAAAAAAAAAGTCTGCTCAGAGCATAAAATGCAAAAAACCCATTTCAATCATCTAATACATTTATAATTTTGTCTCATTTGTGTAATTACTCTGCTCATCACTTGCCTAGTTCTATTTATTTTATTTTGGGGGACCAATTAAATGATTTCTTACTCTAGGTTTTGCAAATCACAGAAAAAAATAGCAGCATAAATGAAAAATACTTGTTAGCACCATGGATTCTGACTCTTCATCATGTTCTACCCACAGATGTTTAAAACCAACTCTTCTGCCCAAGTCAATGGATGGACTGAATGGCTCTGTGTTTTCTGAGTTTGTGCTGCTGGGACTCTCAGGTTCTTGGGAAACTAAAGTTACTCTCACGCTGACATTCTCCTTGCTCTACTTAGGGATCATCCTGGGAAATTTCTTCATTGTCTTTTTGGTAATTGCTGATTCTCATTTACATTCTTCTATGTACTTCCTGCTGGCCAACCTGTCCTTCAATGATGTGTGGGTTTCCTCCACCACAGTTCCCAAGATGATCTTCGATCTTTTAAGTGAACACAAAGTAATTTCCTTCAAGTTGTATGATACAGATCTGTTTCATCCACATCATGGGAGGAGTGGAGATGGTGCTGCTCATAGCCATGGCATTTGACAGGTATGCAGCCATCTGTAAGCCTCTTCACTACCTGAACATTATGAGCCCTAAAAGATGTATTTTATTTGTAGCAATTGGCTGGGTAACAGGAGTGATCCATGCTATGTCTCAGTTTTCTTTTGTTATGAACTTGCCTTTTTGTGGTCCTAATAAAATAGACAGCTTCTATTGTGACTTCCCCAGGGTCATACAGCTGGCATGCTCAGATGCAGCCAAGTTTGAGTATGTTGTTGCTGCCAACAGTGGCTTCATGAGCATGAGCACCTTCTTCCTGCTCCTCCTTTCCTATGTCTTCATTTTGGTCACTGTCTGGAAACGTTCCTCAGGAGACTTGTCCAAGGCTCTTGTCACGTTATCAGCCCACATCACTGTGGTGGTTCTTTTATTCACTCCATGCATGTGTGGCCTTTCCCCAGATCATCAGTGGACAAATACCTGTTCATTGCTGACTTTGCTATCACTCCTTCCTTGAATCCTGTAATCTATACATTGAGAAACAAAGATATAAAGATAGCAATACAAAGACTGAACAAACAAGATCATTACGACAGATTTAGCTGACCAGATCTATTTTTAGAGCTCTAAACTGTGCATCCATATGCCTGTTGGATACACACATTTGAACATCAGACATTTAATATGGCCAGCTGAACATGCCATCTACCTCACTGAGCATATATCTACTCCTCCACAGAAGTTCTACTAATTGCTTTTACTACCGTGGGAAATGTGAATCCACTGCAATATGGTGTTCTTTAGGAACAGATGCAATGTGTACATGCCAGGTTGTATGGTTTAAGTTGTAATTATTTATTTATTTTTTTGGGGGGGTGCCAGGGATTGAACCCAGGGCCTTGTACTTGTGAGGTAAGCACTCTACCAACTGAGCTATATCCCCAGCCCCCAGTTGTAATTATTTGACCATAAGAAAGAATCTAATGACGTTCCTTCTGTTTCCCATAAGGTTCACAAGTAAAATCGCTTTGTAAAAAAAGGAATCATCAATCAAATGTTTATATATTTAGGATTAGGAGCTCTACTTAATTATTTAGGTTGAGTTCCCTCAGAAGAATACCTAAGGATGAACTGGAACTAATTTTTTGGAAAAATCAGTAGGGAAGTGATTCCAAGAAAGGGGGGACAGTTATGTTCACAAACATAACTGGACCGTAAGCTACTTGGCTCTTTAGACTATACAAACCCTATGATTTAAATATATCTCAATTGAAGGGAAAAGCATCCAAAATATTGTTTCACTTTTAATGGATATTTTAGTGCCTTGGCATTTCCAGTCTGTGTTACAGATAATATTCTGTGCATTTCAGGAAGCCAGTACAAGCAGTCGGGTAGACATTCTGGTGCTTATACTAAAGATCTATCAGAAATTAAAAAAAAAAAAAAACCAAAAAACTTCATAATATTGATTTGTTACTTACAGAAGTGCTAGTTAAACTTTTTCATCTAAACTTTGTAATATTAACTGATATGGAGCATAGAAAATTATGTCACATAAAAACCTCTTTGATTCTCTACTTTGCACATGTCCCACAAAACCAGCAGCTGTGAGAGGCCATTCACTCACAGGCAAGGTTCAGCAAGTCAGTGGACTGCATATGACTTCAGCTACCATAAATGGTCATCATCTACCATCAAAATAAGTCATGTGACTTCTGTGACAGGAATTGGCATCTTAGTTCCAGTTTAAAAATTTTAGCAATAGACCAAAATAAAGCTTGATTCTTTTTACACACACACACACACAACACACAAAACAAATAACCCACAGATTATTTTTAAATTTTGTAAAGCCTCAAATTCTAGACATCATAATGAACTCCCTTTGCACGTTTGCTTCTGAATTTGAGAAAAGACAAAAAAATCAGAAGAGTGCTGTCAATCTAGGGAAGCTTATAAAATCTGGGGAAACTCCATGCCAAGGGACGCAGTATGAATAGCTTATCTAGGCAACATGTTCACCCACAACACAGAACTCTAGAAATTCCCACCCCAGAGGCTACTCTCTGCAGTACACAGACTCCACACTGGTGATAGTGCTCTCAGTGAACATGGCCCAAGCAGAAACTGTTGTTTTCTTCACTGGTTCACAAATATATTTCAGACCCAGATTAGAATTTACAGTCAGCATGATCCATGGAAAATAATCTGATCACACATAATGATGCTACTATATATTTTACATGCTATAATAATATCTTAATGTCTCCCTTAATTTCCTTTCTCTCTCACATTTAAACCAAATCTCAGAGGAGGTTGATATCATCTTTTCAAATACACCCCCTGGGAGACTCTGGAAGTTCTATTAAATTTCCAGAATCATTGAAGTTTTCTTCTCAAAATAATTACTGGGCTTTCTGGACCTCTACAGCAAACAAACATCTGCACCAAAGGAGATGCTTACTCCTACACAGTCCCAGAGACACCTTGAGTACAAAATTCTGCTCAGTCTCTTCTCAAATCATGACCAACAGTTCCAGATTAAGGGATGGCCCTGGGAAGAGACACATATAATGACATATAAAAGATATTTCTAAAAAGTATATGGTTGATAACATGATTGTTCCAAAGTGTTTTTGTCAAGAATTTAGATGACACTTAAGGAGAGAAGTCTCTAAAATGCTATTGAAGCAAGGATTTGTGCCCTGAAAAGGAAAAAAGCCACTAAGACAGAGTCAAGATGGCACCTTAGCAGTAGAAGTCACAGCCCCTTAGATGTGCACCTCAGTCATGCTGCCTCTCAGCTCTGTTACTTCCAACAAGTTACACTCCCAGAAATGCAACCTGTGCACAATGACGTCCATTCTATGGGGTTATCATGAATATTAGGTCACACAATGTGAGTGAAAGCTCCCTGCTTGGGAAGTATATTCAAGTTCTATGGTTTTTCATCTTAAGCTTCACATATTTATACTCTGTCGTTAAGAAGAATTCTTCCTTGAAGTATTTGATAATAAATAATTGTACTACAAACATGAAAATTTAACTTTTCTATCTTCAGCACCTCTTCTTAATAGAGGAATCATCAAAGAACTTTTCCCCTGGTTATTAATATGAATTAAATTTCATAGCATCATAAACATTCAGTCAATTATAAATCAACGTAAAGTGTGAGTGACACCTCTCAGAGTGATGAGGGTGAGTGAGAAAGCAGATCTGGGCTGTGGGATTACCCACAGTGCTCAGGGTCTCTGTCACCTGATGTGTCTGGTTGGGAGTAGACTGTGCTCCATGAACATGCTTATTAAAAACCTTTTTCTTCTCTTAAAAAAAAAAAGATTCTCTAAAAAACAACTCTTCAATATGTAAAATTATCTATTTCCAGTCTCATGCTGTAATGTTTGCCAACTCCCAGTTATTTCTGGCAGAGGATTCTAGTTTGGTGTTATGGTTAACCTAGACCAATTAAGAAAAAACTTTTAAAGAATGGTGCCCTTCAACAGATTAATGGATAAAGAAAATGTGGCATATATACACAATGAAGTATCACACAGCCATTAAGAAGAGGACTCTATGCCATTTGCAAGTCAATGCATGAATCTGGAGACTATCATTGCTAAGTGAATAAGCCAATAGACAAAAGCCAAAGGCCAGATGCTTTTGCTGATATGTGAAGCTTACCCACAATAATAGGTGAGAGGGCAAAAATAGATGTTCAGAGGATTAGAAAAAGGGGAATGAAAGGAAGGGGTGGGGATAGTGAAGCAGGCCAGAGACCCCCACCAAGAAGACCATTGTCATAATTAAACTTCTCCTCTCATCAGAAAGATCTTCACAAAGAGTATCAGCAGGTAGGATATCTGCAAAGGGAATTGTGGTTTGAAGCTTCCTCTTTCTTATAAATGCCAGGTTTGCACATAAAAAGTGTGATAAAGTCTGTAAGCTTGTTGTACAAAAGATATTATCTCTGTTTTCTTGGTAAAGACCTTTAAGATCCCTGTCTGGCCTAAAAAACACTTTCTGAGAACTCAAACAAAGAAAAAAATATATTTGTATGTCAACCTCCAAACTCCTCCTCCCACTGGCCATAAAGTTCAAAGAATTTCTAGACTTTTGGTCCAGAGGAGAATTTCAGGCATTAACCACACTCTGGACCTGACTGCAGCCAATAATCCTGCTTCCTGCTAATTCCTCAGGTGTCCAGCCTTTTCTATCCTACATGAATAAGAACAGGAAAGACAATAGAATGCATCCAAAGTAATTTTCCTTTGTACTTATATGAATACACCATAGTGACTCCCACAATTGTGTATATCCATAAAAATGGGATCCTAAATAGAATAAGATATATTTTATAAAAATGAATTCTACTCTCATATATAACTAAAAAGAACCAATAAAATAAAAATGAATATTCATGTTCATTGTTCATTGCAGCAATATTCAAAACAGCTGTGAATCAACCTAAGGCTCTATCAGTGGATCAGTAGGTAAAGAAAATGTGCTATGCATATAATAGAGAATACTATGCATCTTTAGAAGAAGGCATTATGTTTTGAATCTAAAGAGTCCCCCAAAATCTTTTGTGTTGAGGGCTTGGTCCTCAATGCCACAAGTTTCAGAGGTGGAGCTGGAGGGAAATAATTAGATCCTGAGAGCTTGGACCTCATCAGAACATTAGTCCATCAGTAGTTTAATGGACTACTGGGAGGTTGTGGAAAACTGTAGGCAGGAGGGGTATGATGGGAGAAAGTGGGTCTCTGGGAGCTTGCCGGTGGGGACTATTTCTTCTCCCCGACTACTTCGTCTCCTTATTCCTTTTCTCATGGGAGGAACAGAAATGGTGCTGCTCATAGCTATGGCATTTGACAGGTATGCAGTCATCTGTAAGCCTCTCCACTACTTGACCATTATGAGCCCCAAAACATGTGCTCTGTTGATAGTCATGAGCTGGGTAATGGGAGTGATCCATGCTATGTCTCAGTTTGCATTTGTTACAAACTTGCCTTTCTGTGGTCCTAATGAAATAAACAGCTTTTGTTGTGACTTTCCCAGAATCATACAGCTTGCATGCTCAGATGCAGGCAAGTTTGAGTTTGTTGTTACTGCCAATAGTGGCCTTATAACGTTAGGCACTTTCTTCTTGCTTCTCCTTTCCTATGTCTTCATTTTGGTCACTGTCTGGAAACATTCCTCTGGGGACTTATCCAAGGCTCTTGGCACACTGTCAGCTCATATGACTGTGGTGGTCCTATTTTTCACTCCATCCATATTTGTCTATATGTGGCCTTTCCCCACCACATCAGTTGACAAATACCTGTTTATTATTGATTTTGCTATCACCCCTGCCTTGAATCCTGTCATCTATACATTGAGAAACAAAGATATAAAGATAGCAATACAAAGACTGAGCAAACGGAGTCATTATGAGAGACCCTGCAGACTAGTCTATTGTTGAGAGCTCAGGAACTACTTTCCCCTGTGTGGTGGACACCTCCACTCAGGCTTCTGGTCTTTAAAGTGCTCCATTGAAAGTGGCATCTACCTCACTGACCTGCTCCTATTCATACTAGGATTATGTGTACTCCTCTACAGAATTTACTCAAAACTTTCTGCTAAATCAGAAATGAGTCTACCGAATTAAGGGAGTTTTGCTTTTTGTTTGTTTGTTTTAGGACACAGAAGCAATGTGTCCTATGATAAAACTTATAATCACTTCATCATAGGATAAAATGAAATCCCCTCTGTTTCCTAGAGAGCGTTTTTAAGTAACTTCAATCTTCAATTGTTGAACGCCAGGAAATATTACAATGAATGGTTACATAGGTGGGACTAGTAGATCTATTTAGTTATTAGAACAATTCCCTCCAAATGAAACCTAAGACAAAATTTATTTTTTTCAAATTTAAATCTTTCTTTTTGTTTCATCAATAATTAAATACATCACATAACATAATAAGTGCCTACAAAAGCAGATCCAAAACAAAATCCAAGGTTTGAAAATAAATAACTTTTCTCTATAACCTTCATCTGACCATTGGGCTGCTTCCTTGCTGAGACAAAATTTAATGGAAAGATTTGTTTGGAGGCTAATTTTTAGACCATCAGAGGGAAATGATATTGAGAAAGGAGGCAGGCACATGTGGATACAAGCCTCAGTTTGCCCTCTAGTAGACCACATAGATGCTGCAGTTTAATATTTTCCAACTGAAGGACAAGGTATTGGAGTATATCCTCACTTTTAAGGTGGATTGCTACCTGAGCATGTCCTATCTTTCTCACACAAAAAATTCATGGCATTTTAAAAAGCCAGGCATACTGTCAGGCACAATTTCTATGTTTGAAGTAAAGAAACATCACTGATAAAAGTAAACCACACCTATTGCTTTGCTTGTACAGAAGTGTAAATTAAATATCCTTCCTATTTTTACATAATACTAACAAAGGTGTTAGCCTGAAGAATTGCATGCTTTGAGGAACTTCTGTGGTTCTCTGCTTTGTGCAAGTCCCATATGAACCAGCAATGCAAGGTGTCCTGTCAACCATGAGCATGGTTCAGCAGGTTGGTGGTCACCTATGTTTTCAATGCACATGTT
Source organism: Glaucomys volans (assembly GCA_020662805.1). NCBI lineage: Eukaryota > Metazoa > Chordata > Mammalia > Rodentia > Sciuridae > Glaucomys > Glaucomys volans. The sequence goes on from JAJEJO010032093.1 coordinate 13,785, forward strand.
GATAACTGATCTTCATCTCACAGCAACACAAGTCATCTGACTTTGATGTGACAGGAATCATCATTTTAGTTACACTTAAGAAACTGTAGGTACAAACCAAAGTAACATTTTTCATTACTACCAAAAAAATTTAATGAACTCAAAGATTTTTTAAAATTACACTCTATTTTCATGTGTAGATTCACTGTAATTGATTCTCTCTGTGCCTTGCTGTTGCAGTTGAGAAATGACACACTAACTTATGATGCTCTCAATTTAGGATATGCAGAAACAACCACGGTCCCAAGCAACTGTGAGTCTATCCTGTGTACCCACAACACAGATCTCTAAAGTTTACCACCCCAGATGCTACTCTCTGCAGTATGTATGTCCACATAGACAATAATCCTCACCATTCACACTGTCCAAACAACATTTCACTGGGTGACAAATATATTTCAGGCCCTACTGAGAATTCAGAATAGCATTATACATGGAAAATGATGTGATCACATATAATGATGTGACTGACATGCATCTAATACTTTGTAGTAATGTGTTGCATTGTTTATTTCCCTGTGTTGTCACACTCTAAGGAAATTTCAAAGAACTCTATTTTTTTTTTAATTTTTTGTATTGGTGCTTTATAGTTACACAAATTGTGAGATTCATTGTGATGTGTTCATAATGAATATATTTTGGACACTATCATTCCCCATTACCTGCCTTCAAATCCCCTCCTCTCTCACACTGTTACACTTTCTCTATTTACTCGTTTCCTTTATTTTTATTGAGATGCTCTTTTTCTCTCAAGTCTCTCTCAACTTCCACATAATGAAAGAAAACATATAATTTGACTTTCTCAGTCTGACTTATTTCATTTAATAAAATGAAATTCCATCCATTTTCCTGCAAATGACAGAATTTCATTCTTTATGAATAAGTAGAATGCTATTGTGTATATATGGCACATTTTCTTTATCTAATCATCCATGAGGGGAAACCTAGACTGGTTCCATAGTTTGGCTATTGTGAATTGTGCAGCTATAAACATGGATAGACATGCATTGCACACATGTCTGCATGTATGTTCAGTTTAATTCTTAAGGATAATAACTGAGCAGTGGTACAACAGGACCATGTAATGGATCCATTCCTAGGTTCTTGAAGAAACTCCATACTGATTTCAGGACTGGCTGGACTAACTTACAATCCTCCCAGCAGTGCAAAAGTGAGAAATGCTGCTTTAAGGTGAGCACACAGGTAAGAGAGCTCAGGGTCTCTGTCACCTGACGTGTATACCTGGGACTATTCTGTGCTCCATGAACATGTTCATTAAATTCCATTTGGGTCCTATGACACATAAAATTACCTAATTCCAGTCGTATGCTATAACCCTTGCCATCTGCCAACTGTTTGTGAAAGAAGGAATCTACTATGGTATTATACTGAGCACACACAATTTTAGAAAAAAATTAAAGACAATGCATTAACACTATGTTAAATACACTTACAGACCTAATTTCATATGGATATAGACTACACATTTCATCTGTTTGAGTATAATTCCTTAAAAGACACATAATTAGATATACTTTATAATATATGACACAGCAAACCTAATCTTAGCTATTTCCCCTAGTAAGTGAAAATTATATGTGACATCATTATTTCAGTGTCACACTTATATTCTTAATCAGTACAAACTTTGCAAACCCTAAACAGCTAAACTGGGGAGACATGGAAGTGAGAGAATTGGGGAGAACATGAGTACAGTGCAATAATACTTAGCAGTAACACAAAACACTAATGCTCAGCATCACACAGATGAATCTCAGTTTCAATGAGGATACCTAGACTCAGATGGTATAATTTTCAAATAAGAAAACAATAGGTTGTCTTCTTACTTCTCCCACATGCTGATTATCAAAAAGTAAAGAGATATCAAGATGGTATTGAGTATGTGAAGAATGCACCCTTTAACATTGTTAGTATGAATGCAAATGTGTAACCAGTCTGGATAATTATATTCTCAAAAACTAAAAATAGAGCTAATGATTTACTCAGCAATCTCTCTGTTGGATCAATTACCAAAAGAATTCAATAGATACTTCCTAGAGGTATCTGCACTCCCCTCTTCACTGCCATAATATGGAATCAACCTAAGTTTCCATCAATGAACCAGTAGGTAAAGAAAATATGCTGTTCATACCCTATGGGATATTATTCAGCTTTAAAAATTTGCACAAGCACACTTTTTACAATGTTGAGTAAATTGGCTGAACAAAATAAGCCAGACTTAGAAAGATAAAGAATGTATGATCTTTCTCTTATGTAGAAACTGCAAATAGCTGAATGAATAGAAACAAACAGACCTGTTACAAGGAACAGAGTGGTGGATGAAATGAGGAGAACTAGAAGAAGTAATATTTTTTAAAAAGAACATTGGATTATTGGAGAAACCTAGTGATGTGATGTACTCCATGAACATTAAAGTAAATAATATATTATTGCATAAAAAACATTTTGCTGAGAGAAGGTTGTAGTTTCTCTAACCACATACACAGACTTATATTATACATCCCTACTCCACTCACACAGACACACACACACACACACACACACACACACACACACACACCCTCAACTTCTCTATGTAAAATGATGGACTGACTCATTTTATTTTATGGTAAAAAGTATTTCACTAAGTGTATGTACATCAAAATGTATGTTATACACCTCAAGTATATATCCTCAAAAAAGATTTTAAAAAATCAAAAAGGCACAACTGTGGCAACAAACAAAACAGATTGGTGGATCCCTGAGTCAGGGTGTAATGACTACGAGATCACACAGGAGAATTTGTCAGTTTTAATTTTTTACACTTAAATTATATCAAAACTAAAATTTAAAAGTGAAAAGTTGTAAGTCATTCATAAAATGATAGGACCACACTTAATATCAGTTTTTGAAGAGTCACAAAAATCATAAACATCCTCCAACTCTCCTCAAATCTAACCACCTCCCCAGATGCTGCCCCTCTTACACTGCTCACTTTACAGCTCTGTCATATGGACAAGTGACTTGGCTACTGTCATCCTGTTTCCTCCATTGCAAATGGATATAAATGATCATGAATACATGCTAGTACCAGAAAAGTGTTTGAGATACACCAGCAATTGAACAAATCATGAACCTTTACGTTCTCCAACCACATTTCCCTGTACACATGTCCTAATGGCATACTTTGTGTCTTATGTGTTCCCCAAAATTCTACTTATTAAATAAAGTGCTGGTCCCTGGTTGATGTCATTGTGAGATGACAAGACATTTCAAAGATGTGTCACTGGGAGATATTCCAGTCACTGGTACCATGTCCTTAAAGGGGATACGGGATCCCAGCCCATCCTTCTTTCTCTTTTTCTCTTTCTGAAAGAGATGTGAGTGGTTTTGCTGAGTCACATGCATATGCTCTGATGTGCTCATTACCACAGACACTCAGAACAGGGCCCTGCAATACTGAATCAGAACCCCTAAAATCATGAGTCAATATCTTTTCTCATTATAAGTCCACATCTCAGCCAATTGACTAGGGTCAGCTAAGGATAAAAGTTGACTTTGAAAGGCATCACAGTGAGATACCATAAATAATAACCAATGAAGTAGTGGAACCATTAAAACAATACACTACACAATTAAAATTCTATGAATATCATCTTCTTTTCTTTCCCCCAAATAGAATTCCTGGATTCTAATCACCCTTTTCTCACACTGAGGTCACGAATGGGAACTTGAAATCATATAAAGGAAAATTGGGGTTAAGGGAGATTATGGTTTGTGCTCTGCTCATGCTATATGTAGAAACCTAAGGAGGATGGTAGTCCAAGTATGGTGGTTGTTACATCCAAGAGTGAGAAAAAGCATGAGAGGAGAAATGGAGGGCACCTTCATTACAAATGCCACTAATGAATTTTATGAACCTTATTCAATTAGACTGGATCTATATGTTGTTTTAATATTGTAGTACAGTAGAGGTACCCTTCCATGTCCTTTTATCATTGAGAGAAATGCCCAGAGTATGGTTTCTCAATCAAACTGTGGACTTCACACCTCTGAGAATGATGTGCTCCAATTCCTCCTCTGACTCACAGGAAACCCAAGTACAAGTGGCTACTCATGTCACAAGCACAGTGACAGCAAGGTGATGCTGAGCTGGTCAGCACTGCCCTCTGCAGAATTCTAAACTTCAGCTACCTCCAAAGTGCACATCTAGGTTCAATAATGTCACACCAGAGACACACAACAAATAGAAAAGTGTCACTTCTTTGGATGCATGCCTGAGAATCAAATTCTAAGCATAATTTTGCTATTTGAATCAATTTTGCTATTTTGATTTTGTTTGACTAGAGTAACTCAGATCCAGCACAGACAGTTTCATATCCCTTGAGGATCCTCTTGAAAGAAAGTAGTTGCCTAAGGATCCCCATGAGGAAGGGAGGGTGAGTCTTTCCAATCATGGGTCTACTTAAAACACACAGCTGAATAGTTTCTCCACCAGAGTCCCCTCCATATGGAGTGCCACAATGAAGAAGAGACATTTTCACCAAAATTCTCATTGCAAACAACAAACTGGTCTTCATTTCAGACCAAGGCAGAGTCCAGAATAACTGCATCAGCAAGAAAGTCCTGTTTCCAGTAGTGGTACCTGTGGGTAAGTGTATCAGAAACTGATTTTGGCAGTTCCTGCATTCAGCAGCTCCTTCATCAGCAGTCTCTGCATTCTGGGTTGGGCAGCAGCGCTCCTCCTGGATTCCAGCAGCTCCAAGGCAGTGGCTTTTGCCTGGTGGATAGCTCGTTGCTTCCATTCATGGCAAAGGGAGGCTGGTCCTTGCTCACTCCCATTAGCACCAGGAGGGCAGGAGTCAAGCCTGTCTGGCCCACCATTTTACCTCCTTGTTCTCAGCAATCTTTGCCACATCTCCAACTCTGGGGGGCAAGCCTGGAATGCACAGGTTATTGAGAAGTGTCCACTCAGATTGGGTTCTGTCCTGGATGGCTCCGAGCTCTGGTCCCACTTCCCGCGTCCTATAAAAGTTGACAAAGAGAACTGGGGCATGATTTCCCCACATCCTGCTTTTAGGGTTAAGGGAGGTCGTCGCTGGCCTGCTAAAATAATAATAATAAAAGGCTTCTTTTGGCTTAAAAAAAAAAAAGAAAAAAATTGATTTTGGAGTTTTCATTTTCATCACATCCACTAATTTAGGAATCATTTAAGAATATATATGTGCATATAAATTTATAATTTTAATCAGTGCATTTTAGTTATGCAAAAAATGAATTTCATTGTGACATATTCTTAGATGTAAACAGCATATCAGCCACCATTATCTTTCCTTCACCCACTATGCATAATCACTCATGCACATTCATGAGTTTGATGGTATTCACTGCATATTTCTACCCTTTTCTAGTTCTATATTCTTTCTCTTCAATCCCCTACATCTGTTCTATTGATCCTTTCTCCTTTTTAAAAAACAAAGATAGACACAAGGGGAATAGTTTTAATTGATCCAGTGATGAGTTAATTAATTTTCTTTCCAAAATGTTTATGGAAATACCCTCTAAATTTCAGGTGTACTGATGACTTTTCAAAGTCTTAAGAGATACCCTATAAATTTAATATATTTTTAAACATCCGCCAGAGGCTTTCAAAAGGAGTACCAAGTGGTCATTTTTACTTTCAACATGCAACAGATCTGGAAACTGACTATGGAATAGACAGAACTTGGGGAAGAAAGGAGATAATGGCTTCTTCCATTGTCAAGATGGGAAAATATATACATTGAAAGCAAAAAAATGAAAATGGCAATAGAAATGAAGAGGAAGGAAATGAATTGAATGTTTGGATATAGAAATTGTGTCCTGGAGAAGGAATGTGGGGAACACACAAGAGTGCTATTAGGTGGCCATTGGGTATTTGACAGAATAATAGACATTTTTAAAGAGATGTATTATATTACAAGATGGTGAATTTGAGGTAAGACTTTTTATGCATACACCACATACAACTTTTAGTGTTCTGGATTCCAGGGATAAAGGAACAAATTAAAATTCAATATGTATATAGTATTGAAAATGAATAAAATTGATATTGAATAAAACAAATAGGAAAAGCCTGAGTCATCAAAAAAAACGATGAGCAGAAGGGAACTGACCATTGTGTAATAGCAAGAACAAAATATTATGCAATTGATGAGATTATGCCTTGTGCATGTACAAATGTGCCACAATAAAAACCATTCTTTTGAACAATTTTTATACGCCAATAAAAAAGATTTTTAAAGACATGTAGGAGAAAAATTGGGAAAGAGCTATAATAGAAACAGTTTGCATTCTGTTGCAATTAACAGAAGAAGAGGTTAATAGTGAATGGAACAAACCAGAGTTTAACTTTTCCTTATTAGAGAAAAAATTTTGGAAGACTGTTGATGTCTTTTGTTAGGTGGCTGAACATGCCCTCTGAGTCTACTTTCTTTCAAACTTTTTAATGTATCATTTGGAGTATATAAAATTTAAAACTTCAGGCTTACTGCATCTTCAGGATAAACAATAGCATTAAATGAATGGAATGATAGATCATAGAATATCTTCACCATATGAAACTTTGTTCATTTCTTTAAGAAGGAATGGTGATTAGGGAATATCTTGTTTTATATCTAATTGAATATTTCTGCATCCAATGATCAATGATCAATGAATCAAAAGTCATGGCAATGGGATCATAACTTCAGATTATAAAAATCATATTCATGTTCCTAATATGAGAAAAGCCTGATCTTTTCAAAAATTGAAAGATTTCAGTCAGAAGTGTGAACAAAGGTGATTTCGTTGGCAAGCAGTAGGAAGGGATACCACATTATAATGTCAACCAAGAAGCCAATGACCAAAGGAGTTCAGAAACAAAGTCAAGATAAACAGAATCCAAATCTAAAGGTTATAAAGGAAACTGATGACTGAAAGGGAAAATTGCATAAAATATTCATAATTCAAATGTCTTCCCCATGTAAAATGCATCTATCCAAACTAGATTATTTTGACTTACATAACAAACAAAAAGAAAGAATTGCCAATGAAGGACTGGGTAGAGAAAGAAGTAATTAGAAAGGGACCAAGATTCTGATATTTCACTTTAAAAAAAAAAAACTTGCTGCATTGGTGGGAGTCAGCAGAAGTTAATGGAAGTTAAAGAAGGTACAATAGAATGATATCTGGGTGAGTTCCAGAGTGCCCTCAAAGGAGCTATTCTTGTGGCACATTCAAGAGCATGGATTATGAAATACTACACCTCTGGATTCAAGTGCTGGCTCTGACAGCTTATCCATTTGACACTCAGATTCTTCATTTACATAAGAGGTCTCATTCAGCAGTAGCCTCATATGAAATATTGAGTGCTTTAAAAATGATGATGTCATTAGAACAAAACTCTGCATGATGGAGGCAAATAATATGTACTAATATTATAATTTAAATGATGTTTTAGTTTGATACGAGGTGTTCATTTTAACAGTCATAGGTATTGAATGTTGATGTCCCCACATCATGTGAATAACAATCTTGACATGAAAATATCTATTCCACTGGTGACCTACATTAAGCAAAGAAAAATTTGTAGCTTCTACCCGCAGAATAGTGAGTTAATACATTCGGTAACCCTAGATCGTAAGATTAGGAAAGCACTCAGAAAGAACTTAGAAAACTTTTCTATAAATCATAGAGACAAAGCAAACACAAAAAAATTCTGGTCATACAGAAAAAAAGAAATGCTTTTATTCCCATGTGCTATATAGTATTCCTTCCTTTGAAATGAATCACAATATCTTGCCACTCCTATTGCTTTATTTATTTATATGTTTGTTAGTCAATTTAATGATTTTTAATTCGAGGCCTTGAGACCCACAGAAAGGAGTAGCAGCATAAATGGGGAATGCACTTTAGTACCACGAATTCTGACTCTTCATCATGTTCTGTCCACAGGTAGTTCAAAACCAGCTCTTATGACCACACCAATGGATGGACTGAATGGCTCTGTGGTTTCTGAGTTTGTGCTGCTGGGACTCTCAGGTTCTTGGGAAACTAAAGTTACTCTCATGTTTACGTTTTCCTTGCTCTATTTAGGGATCAACCTGGGAAATCTCTTCATTGTCTTCTTGGTAATTGCTGATTCTCACTTACATTCTCCCATGTACTTCCTACTGGCCAACCTGTCCTTCAATGATGTGGGACTTTCCTCCACCACAGTTCCCAGGATGATC
>JAJEJO010032111.1:1494-21061 GCA_020662805.1 Glaucomys volans
GGACGTGTAATGGAGGGCTGTAGGACATGTGTAGGAGGGCTCTAGGACGTGTGTAGGAGGACTGTAGGACTTTTGATGGGGGGCTGAAGGACGTGTGAATTAGGACTCTAGGACGTGTGCAGGAGGGTTGTAGGATGTGTGAAAGAGGGCTCTAGGTCTTGTGAAGGAGGATTCAAAGATGTGAGCCGGAGGTATGTGTGAATTGTGCAGGCCGGATATAGGACGTGTGCATGAGGGCTGTAGGACGTGTGTAGGAGGGCTCTAGGACTTGGGTAGGAAGGCTCTGTGACGTGTGCAGGAGGGATCAAGGACGTTTGCAGGATGGCTGGAAAAGATATGCAGGAGGGCTCTAGGAATTGGGTTGGAGGGCTCTAGGACATGTGTAGGAGGGCTCTGGGACATGTGTAGGAGGGCTGTAGGATGTGTGTAGGAGGGCTCTAGGAGGTTTTCGGAGGGCTATAGGAGGTGTGTAGCAGGGCTTTATGACATGTATAGGGGGAATGTAGCACGTGCCAAGTAGGACTCTAGGTCATGTGAAAGAGGGCTTTAAGACGTGTGCAAGAGGGCTTTAAGATATGTGCAGGAGGGCTCTAGGACCTGTGTAGGAGGCCTTAGAGACATGTGGAGGAGGTCTGTGGGACGTGTTCAGGAGGTCTGTAAGTCGTGTGCAGGGGGGTGTAGGATGTGTGCAGGAGAGCTGTAGGATATGTGTAGTCGTGCTCCAGGATGTGTGTAGGAGGGCTCCAGTATGTGTGTAGGAGGGTTCTCGGACGTGCGTTAGAGGGCTGCAGGACTTGTGAGTTAAGGGTCTAGGACATGTGCAGAAGGGATGTAGGACGTGTGAAGGAGAGCTGCAGGACGTGTGCAGATCACTAGGATGTGTGTGGGAGGGCTCTAATACCTGTTTAGGTGGGATCTAGGAAGTGTGTAGGAGGGCTCAATTACATGTGTACCAGGGCTGTAGGATATGGGAAGGAAGGCTCAGGGACGTGTGCTAGAGGACTGTTGGTCGTGTTCAGAACTCTAGGATGTGTGCAGGAGAGCTTTATGTCATGTGCAGGAGGGCTCTAGGACGTGTGTGGGAGGCTCCACGTCGTTTGCAGAAGGGCTCTATGATGTGTGCACGATGGCTCTTGACATGTGCAGGAGGGCTGAAAGAGGTGTGTAGGCGGTCTGTAGAATGTGTGTAGGAGTGCTCTAATATGTGTATAGAAGGGATCGAATATGTGTGTAGTAGGGTGCTAAAACGTGTGTAGGACGGCAGTACAACGTGAATGAGGGTTCTACTATGTGTAGAGGAGGGCTCTGTGACATGTGCAGGAGGTCTGTAGGACGTGTGCAGGAGGGTTCTAAGATGTGTGCAGGAGGGGTCTAGGACATGTGTAGGAGTGCTCCAGGACGTATGTAGGAGAGCTCTAGGACGTGTGTAGGAGGGTGTAGGACATGCATAGGAGGGCTGCAAGACTTGTGAATTAAGGATCTAGAACTCGTGCAAGAGGGATAAAGGACAGGTGAAAGAGGGCTCTAGATGTGTGTACGTGGGCTTTATGACATGTGCAGGAGGACTCTAGGATCTGTGTAGGAGTGCTCTTTGTTGTGTGTGGGAGGATCTAGGACGAGTGCAGGAGGGCTGTAGCACTTGTGAAGGAGGTCTCTAGGACCTGTGTGGTAGGGCTCTAGGTCGTGTGTAGGAGGATTTTGGGATATGGTTAGGAGGACTGTAGGACTTTTGAAGGAGGGCTGAAGGACGTGTGAAGTAGGACTCTAGGACGTGTGCATGAGGGCTGTAGGACATGTGTAAGAGGGCTTTTGAACATGTGTAGGAGTGTTGTAGGACTTTGAAGGAGAGTGGAGGATGTGTGAAGGAGGGTTCTAGGATGTGTGGAGGAGGGCTTTATGAAGTGTATAGGAGGAATATAGGACGTGTCAAGTAGGGCTCTAGGTTGTTTGCAAGAGGGCTTTAAGACGTGTGCAGGAGGGCTCTAGGATGTGTGTAGGAGGGCTCAGGGACGTGTATAGGAGGACTGTAGAATGTGTGCAGGAGGTCTGAAGGATGTGCACGAGGGCTGTAGGACATGTGCAGGAAGGGTCTAGGACTTGTGTAGGAGTGCTGCAGACGTTTGTAGGAGGTCTCTAGGACGTGTGTATGAGGGCTGTAGGGCTTTTGGTGGAGGGCTGAAGGACGTGTGAAGTAGGACACTAGGACTTGTGTATGAGGGTTGTAGGACGTGTGAAAGAGGGCTCTAGGTCTTTTGAAGGAGGACTCAAAATGTGAGCAGGAGGTATGTGTGAATTGTGCAGGCCGGATGTAGGAGGTGTGCATGAGGTCTGTAGGACGTGTGTAGGAGGGCTTTAGGACGTGTGTAGGAGGGTTGTAGGACCTTTGCAGGGGGGAGGAGGATGTGTGAAAGAGGGCTCTAGGCCGTGTGGAGGAGGGCTCTGTGACGTGTGCAGGAGGGATCTAGGACGTTTGCAGGATGGCTGTAAAACGTGTGCAGGAGGGCTGTAGGAAGTGGGTTGGAGGGCACTAAGACATGTTTAGGAGGGCTCTAGGACATTTGTAAGAGGGCTCTGGGACATGTGTAGGAAGGCTGTAGGGTGTGTGTAGGGGGCCTCTAGGATGTTTTTCAGAGGGCTATAGGACGTGTGTAGGAGGGCTTTATAACGTGTATAAGAGGAATGTAGCAGGTGTCAAGAAGGGCTCTAGGTCATGTGCAAGAGGTATTTAAGACGTGTGCAAGACGGCTTTAAGATGTTTGCAGGAGGGCTCTACGACCTGTGTAGAAGGCGTCAGGAACATGTGGAGGAGGGCTGTGGGACGTGTTCAGGAGGTCTGTAAGACGTGTGCAGGGGGGTGTAGGATGTGTGCAGGAGAGCTGTAGGATATGTGTAGGAGTGCTCCAGGACGTGTATTGGAGGTCTATAGGATGTGTTTAGGAGTGTTCTAGGACGTGCGTAGGAGGGCAGCAGGACTTGTGAATTATGGCGCTAGGATGTGTGCCGGACGGATATAGGATGGGTGAAGGAGGGCTCTCGCACGAGTGTATGAGAGGTTTATGACATGTGCAGAAGCACTCTAGGACATGTGTAGGTGGGCTCTTGGTTGTGTGAAGGAGGATTTAGGATGTGTGCTGGAGGTCTGTAGGACTTGTGAAGCAGAGCTCTAGGATGTGTGTAGGAGTGCTCCAGGACATGTGCAGGAGGGCTCTAATTCGTGTGCAGGAGGGCTGTAGGATGTGGGAAGGAGGCCTCTAGCACGTGTGTACGAGTGCTTTATGACACGTTCGGGAGGGATCTAGGATCTGTGTAGGAGGGCTCTAGGATGTGTGTAGAAGGGATCTAGGATGATTGATGAAGGGCTGTCAGGCATGTTAAGGATGTCTCTAGGTCGTGTTTAGGAGGGCTCTCTGATGTGTGTAGAGGTCTCTAGCACCTTTTTTGGAGGGTTGTAGGACATGTAGAGGAGGGCAAAAGTACGTGTGTAGGAGGGCACCAGGATGTATGTAGGAGGACTCAGGGATGTGGGGCGGGCTGTAGGGTGTGTGTAGGAGGTCTGTAGGACATGTGCAGCAGGGTTGTAGGACGTGTGCAGTAGATCTCTAGGACGTGTGTAGTTGAGCTCCAGGATGTGTGTAGGAGGGCTCTAGTATGTGTGTAGGAGGGTTCTAGGGTGTGCGTTAGAGGGCTGCAGTACTTGTGAATTAAGGCTCTAGGACATGTGCAGAAGGGATGTAAGACATGTGAATGAGAGCTGCAGGACGTGTGCAGGAGATCACTAGCATGTGTGTGGGAGGGCTCTAATACGTGTTTAGGAGGGATCCAGGAAGTGTGAAGGACGGTTCAATTACATGTGAACCAGGACTGTAGGATTTGTGAAGGAGGGCTCAAGGACGTGTGCTAGAGGACTGTAGGTCGTGTTCAGGAGAAATCTAGGATGTCTGCAGGAATGCTTTATGTCATGTGCAGGAGGGCTCTAGGACGTGTGTAGGAGGGCTACAGGTCTTTTGAGGAAGGGCTCTGTGATGTGTGCTCGATGGCTCTTGACATGTGCAGGAGTGCTGAAAGAGGTGTGTAGGCGATCTGTAGCACGTGTGTAGGAGTGCTCTTGTATGTGTATAGGAGGGATATAAGATGTGTGTAGTAGGGTGCAAAAACGTGTGTAGGACGGCTGGACAACGTGAATGAGAGCTCTACGATGTGTTGAGGAGGGCTCTGGGACATGTGCAGGAGGTGTGTAGGACGTGTGCAGGAGGGATCTAAGACGTGTGCAGGAGGGGTCTAGGACGTATGTAGGAGAGCTATAGGACGTGTGTAGGAGGGTCTAGGACATGCATAGGAGTGCTGCAGTACTGGTGAATTAAGGATCTAGAACTTGTGCAGGAGGGATGTAGGACACGTGAAAGAGGGCTCTAGATGTGTGTACGTGGGCTTTATTACATGTGCAGGAGGACTCTAGGATCTGTGTAGGAGTGCTCTCTGTTGTGTGTAGGAGGATCTAGGACATGTGCAGGAGGGCTGTAGGACTTGTGAAGGAGGGCTCTAGGACATGTGTGGTAGGGCTCTAGTTCGTGTGTAGGATGATTCTGGGATATGGTTAGGAGGGCTGTAGGACTTTTGAAGGAGGGTTGAAGGACGTGTGAAGTAGGACTCTAAGACGTGTGCAGGAGGGTTGTAGGACGTATGAAAGAGTGCTCTAGGGCGTGAAGGAGGACTCAAAGATGTGAACAGGAGGTATGTGTGAATTGTGCAGGCCGGATGTAGGACGTGTGCATGATGGCTGTAGTACGTGTGAAGGAGGGCTGTAGGACTTTGCAGGAGAGTGGAGGATGTGTGAAGGAAGGCTCTAGGATGTGTGGAGGAGGGCTTTATGAAGTGTATAGGAGGAATGTAGGACGCGTCAAATATGGCTCTAGGTTGTTTGCAAGAGGGCTTTACAACGTGTGCAAGAGGGTTTTAAGACGTGTGCAGAAGGGCTCTAGTATGTGTGTAGGAGGGCTCAGGGATATGTATAGGAGGACTGTAGAATGTGTGCAGGAGGTCGGTAGGATGTGCACGAGGGCTGTAGGACATGTGCAGGAGGGGACTAGGACGTGTGTAGGAGTGCTCCAGGACGTTTGTAGGAGGGCTCTAGGACGTGTGTAGGAGGGTCTAGGACATGCATTGGAGGGCTGCAGGACTTGTGAAATAAAGGTCTAGGACGTGTGTAGGAGGGATGTAGGATGTCTGAAAGAGGTCTCTAGCATGTGTGTACGAGGGCTTTAAGACATGTGCAGGAGGACTCTAGGGCCTGTGTAGGAGGGCTCTTGGTTGTGTGTCGGAGGATATAGGACGTGTGCAGGAGGTTGTAGGACGTGTAATGGAGGGCTGTAGGACATGTGTAGGAGGGTTCTAGGTCGTGTGTAGGAGGGCTGTAGGACTTTTGATGGAGGGCTGTAGGACGTGTAAAGTAGGACTCTAGGAGGTGTTCAGGAGGGTTGTAGGACGTGTGAAAGAGGGCTCTAGGTCTTGTGAAGGAGGACTCAAAGATGTGAGCAGGAGGTAGGTGTGAATTGTGCAGGCCGGATGTAGGACGTCTGCATGAGGGTTGTAGGAAGTGTGTAGGAGGGCTTTAGGACGGGTGTAGGAGGGTTGTAGGACCTTTGCAGGAGGGTCGAGGATGTATGAAGGAGGGCTGTAGGACGTGTGGAGGAGGGATCTGTGAAATGTGTAGGAGGGATCTAGGACGTTTGCAGGATGGCTGTAAAACCTGTGCAGGTGGGCTCTAGGAAGAGGGATGGAGGGCTCTAGGACATGTGTAGGAGGGCTCTAGGACATGTGTAGGAGGGCTCTGAGACATATGTAGGAAGGCTGTACGATGTGTATAGGAGGGCTCTAGGATGTTTTTAACAGGGCTCTAGGACGTGTGTAGGAGGGCTTTATGACATGTTTAGGAGGAATGTAGCACGTATCAAGTAGGGCTCTAGGTCATGTGCAAGAGGGCTATAAGATGTGTGCAAGAGGGCTTTAAGATGTGTGCAGGAGGGTTCTAGGACCTGTGTAGGAGGCCTCAGGGACATATGGAGGAGGGCTGTGGGACGTGTTCAGGACGTCTGTAAGACGTGTGCAGGGGGGTGTACGATGTGTGCAGGAGAGCTGTAGGATATGTGTAGAAGTGCTCCAGGACGTGTGTAGGAGGTCTCTAGGATGTGTTTCGGAGGGTTCTAGGACGTGCGTAGGAGGGCGGCAGGACTTTGAATTAAGGCTCTAGGATATGTGCCAGGGGGATGTAGGATGGGTGAAGGAGGGCTCTAGCACAAGTGTATGAGAGATTTATGACATGTTCAGAAGCACTCTAGGACATGTGAAGGAGGGCTCTTGGTTGTGTAAAGGAGGAATTAGGATGCGTGCTGGAGGGCTGTAGGACGTGTGAAGGAGAGCTCTAGGATGTGTGTAGGAGTGCTCCAGGACATGTGCAGGAGGGCACTAATTTATGTGCAGTAGGGCTGTAAGACGTGGGAAGGAGGCCTCTAGCACGTGTGTACGAGGGCTTTATGACACATGCGGGAGGGATCTAGGATCTGTGTAGGAGGGCTCTAGGATGTGTGTAGAAGGGATCTAGGATGATTGCAGAAGGGCTGTCAGACAGGTTAAGTATGTCTCTAGGACGTGTTTAGGAGGGCTCTCTGATGTGTGCAGAGGTCTCTAGCACCTTTGCAGGAGAGTTGTAGGACATGTACAGGAGGGCACTAGGACATGTGTAGGAGGGCTCTAGGACGTGTGTAGGAGGGCTCAGGGATGTGGGTCAGGCTGTAGGTGTGTGCACGAGGCCAGTAGGACATGTGTAGGAGGGTTGGAGGACCTGTGCAGGAGAGCTCTAGGACATGTGTGGTAGGCCTCTAGGTCGTGTGTAGGAAGATTCTGGGATATCGTTAGGAGGGCTGTAGGACTTTGATGGAGGGCTGAAGGACATGTTAAGTAGGACTCTAGGAGGTGTGTATGAGGGTTGTAGGACGTGTGAAAGAGTGCTCTAGGTCTTGTGAAAGAGGACGCAAAGATGTGAGCACGAGGTATGTGTGAATTCTGCAGGTCAGATGTAGGACGTGTGCATGAGGGCCGTAGGACGTGTGTAGGAGTGCTTTTGAATGTGTGTAGGAGGGTTGTAGGACTTTGCAAGAGAGTGGAGAATGTGTGAAGGAGGGCTCTAGGATGTGTGTAGGAGGGCTTTATGTAGTGTATAGGAGGAATGTAGGACGTGTCAAGTAGGGCTCTAGGTTGTTTACAAGAGGGCTTTAAGACGTGTGCAAGAGGGTTTTAAGACATGTGCAGGAGGGTTCTAGGATGTGCGTAGGAGGGCTAAGGGACGTGTATATGAGGACTGTAGAATGTGTGCAGGAGGTCTGTAGGATGTGCACGAGGGCTGTAGGACATGTGCAGGAGGGGTCTAGGACATGTGTAGGAGTGCTCAAGGACGTTTGTAGGAGGGCTCTAGTACGTGTGTAGTAGGGTCTAGGACATGCGTAGGAGGGCTGCAGGCCTTGTGAATTATGGGTCTAGGACGTGTGCAGGAGTGATGTAGGACGGCTGAAAGAGGGCTCTAGAATGTGTGTACGAGGGCTTTATGTCATGTGCAGGAGGACTCTAGAGCCTGTGTAGGAGTGTTCTTGGTTGTGTGTCGGAGGATCTAGGACGTGTGCAGGAGGTTGTAGGACGTGTAATGGAGGGCTGTAGGACATGTGTAGAAGGGCTCTAGGACGTGTGTAGGAGGGCTGTAGGACTTTTGTGGGAGGGCTGAAGGACATGTGAAGTAGGACTCTAATACGTGTGAAGGAGGGTTGTAGGAAGTGTGAAAGAGTGCTCTAGGTCTTGTGAAGGAGGACTCAAAGATGTGAGCAGGAGGTATGTGTGAATTGTGCAGGCCGGATGTAGGACGTGTGCATGAGGGCTGTAGGACGTGTGTAGGAGGGCTTTTGAACGTGTTTAGGCGGGTTGTAGGACTTTGCAGGAGGTAGGAGGATGTGTGAAGGAGTGCTCTAGGATGTGTGGAGGAGGGCTTTATGAAGTGTATAGGAGGAAGGTCGGATTTGTCAAGTAGGGCTCTAGGTTGTTTGCAAGAGGTCTTCAAGACGTGTGCAAGACGGTTTTAAGACGTGTGCAAGAGGGCTCTAGAATGTGTGTAAGAGGGCTCAGGGACGTGTATAGGAGGACTGTAGAATGTGTGCAGGTGGTCTGTAGGATGTGCACGAGGGCTGAAGGACATGTGCAGGAGGGGTCTAGGACGTGTGTAGGAGTGCTCCAGGACGTTTGTTGGAGGGCTCTAGGACGTGTTTAGGAGGGTCTAGGACATGCGTAGGAGGGCTGCAGGACTTGTGAATTAAGGGTCTAGGACGTGTGCAGGAGGGATGTGGGACGGCTGAAAGAAGGCTCTAGTATGTGTGTACGAGGGCTTTATGACATGTGCAGGACGACTCTAGGGCCTGTGTAGGAAGGCCCTTGGTTGTGTGTCAGAGGATCTAGGACGTGTGCAGGAGGTTGTAGGAAGTGTAATGGAGGTCAGTAGGACATATGTAGGAGGGCTCTAGGACGTGTGTAAGAGGGATGTAGGACTTTTGATGGAGGGTTGAAGGACGTGTGAAGTAGGATTCTAGGACGTGTGCAGGAGGGTTGTAGGATGTGTGAAAGAGGGCTCTAGGTCTTGTGAAGGAGGACTCAAAGATGTGAGCAGGAGGTATGTGTTAATGTGCAGGCCGGATGTAGGACGTGTGCATGAGGGCTGTAGGAGGTGTGCAGGCGGGCTTTAGGACATGTGTAGGTGGGTTGTAGGAACTTTGCAGGAGGGTGGAGGATGTGAAGGAGGGCTCTAGGACGTGTGGAGGAGGGCTCTGTGACGTGTGCCGGAGGGATCTAGGACGTTTGCAGGATGGCTGTAGGTCTTGTGAAGGAGGGCTCTAGGACATGGGTGGTAGGGCTCTATGTCATGTGTAGGAGGATTCTGGGATATGGTTAGGAGGGCTGTAGGGCTTTTGAAAGAGGGCTGATGTACGTGTGAAATAGGACTCTAGGACGTTTGCAGGAGGGTTGTAGGACGTGTGAAAGAGTGCTCTAGATTTTTGAAGGAGGACTCAAAGATGTGAGCAGGAGGTTTGTGTGAATTGTGCAGGCCGGATGTAGGATGTGTGCATGAGGGCTGTAGGACGTGTGTAGGAGGGTTGTAGAACTTCGAAGGAGAGTGGAGGATGTGTGAAGGAGGGCTCTAGGATGTGTGGAGGAGGGCTTTATGAAGTGTATAGGAAGAATGTAGGACGTGTCTAGTAGGGCTCTAGGCTGTTTGCATGAGGGCTTTAAGACGTGTGCAAGAGGGTTTTAAGACGTGTGCAGGAGGGCTCTGGGATGTGTGTAGGAGGGCTCAGGGACGTGTATAGGAGGACTGTAGATTCTGTGCAGGTTGTCTGTAGGATGTGCACAAGGGTGTACGACATGTGCACGAGGGGTCTAGGACGTGTGTTGGAGTGCTCCAGGACGTTTGTAGGAGGGCTCTAGGACGTGTGTAGGAGGGTCTAGGACATGCTTAGGAGGGCTGCAGGACTTGTGAATTAAGGGTCTAGGACGTAGGCAGGAGGGATGTAGGACGGCTGAATGAGGGCTCAAGCATGTGTGTACTCGGGCTTTATGACATGTGCAGGAGGGCTCTAGTTCCTGTGTAGGAGGGCTCTTGGTTGTGTGTCGGAGGATCTAGGACGTGTGCAAGAGGTTGTAAGACGTGTAATGGAGGGCTGTAGGACATGTGTAGGAGGGCTCTAGCACGAGTCTAGGAGGGCTGTAGGACTTTGGATGGAGGGCTGAAGGATGTGTGAAGTAGGACTCTAGGATGTGTGCAGGAGGGTTGTGGGACGTGTGAAAGAGGGCTCTAGGTCTTGTGAAGAATGACTCAAAGATGTGAGCAGGAGGTATGTGTATATTGTGGAGGCCGGATGTAGGACGTGTGCCTGAGGGCTGTAGGACGTGTGCAGGAGGGCTTTTGAACATGTGTAGGAGGGTTGTAGGACTTTGCAGGAGAGTGGAGGATGTGTGAATGAGGGCTCTATGATGTGTGGAGGAGGGCATTATGAAGTGTATAGGAAGAATGTAGGACGTGTCTAGTAGGGCTCTAGGTTGTTTGCAAGAGGGCTTTGAGACGTGTGCACGCGCGTTTTAAGACGTGTGCAGGAGGGCTCTAGGATGTGTATAGCAGGGCTCCAGGTCGTTTGCAGAAGGGCTCTATGAAGTGTGCACGATGGCTCTTGACATGTGCAGGAGGGCTGAAAGAGGTGTGTAGGTGGTCTGTAGCACATGTGTAGTAGTGCTCTAGTATGTGTATAGGACAGATCTAAGATGTGTGTAGTAGGGTGCTAAAATGTGTGTAGGACGGCTGTACAACGTGATTGAGAGCTCTACGATGTGTTGAGGAGGGCTCTGGGACATGTGCAGGAGGTCTGTAGGACGTGTGCAGGAGGGTTCTAAGACATGTGCAGGAGGGGTCTAGGGCGTGTGTAGGAGTGCTCCAGGACGTATGTAGGAGAGCTCTTGGACGTGTGTAGTAGTGCTCCTGGACGTATGTAGGAGAGGTCTAGGACGTGTGTTGGAGGGTCTAGGACAGCATAGGAGGGCTGCAGGACTTGTGAATTAAGGATCTAGAACTTGTGCGGGAGGGATGTAGGACGCGTGAAAGAGGGCTCTAGATGTGTGTACGTGGGCTTTATGACATGTGCAGGAGGACTCTAGGATCTGTGGAAGAGTGCTCTTTGTTGTGTGTAGGAGGATCTAGGACGTGTGCAGGAGGAATGTAGGACTTGTGAAGGAGGGCTCTAGGACATGTGTGGTAGGGCTCTAGTTCGTGTGTAAGAGGATTATGGGATATGTTTAGGAGGGCTGTAGGACTTTTGAAGGACAGCTGAAGGACGTGTGAAGTAGGACTCTAGGACGTGTGCAGGAGGGTTGTACGACGTGTCAAAGAGTGCTCTAGGTCTTGTGAAGTAGGACTCAAAATGTGAGCAGGAGGTATGTGTGAATTGTGCAGGCCGGATGTAGGACGTGTGCATGAGGGCTGTAGGATGGTGTAGGAGGGCTTTTGAACGTGTGTAAGAGGGTTGTAGGACTTTGCAGGAGAGTGGAGGATGTGTGAAGGAGGGCTCTAGGATGTGTGGAGGAGGGCTTTAGTAAGTGTATAGGAGTAATGTAGGACGTGTCAAGTAGGGCTCTAGGTTGTTTGCAAGAGGGCTTTAAGACGTGTGCAAGAGGGTTTAAGACATGTGCAGGAGGGCTCTAGGATGTGTGTAGGAGGGCTCAGGGACGTGTATAGGAGGACTGTAGAATGTGTGCAGGTGGTCTGTAGGATGTGCACGAGGGCTGTAGGACATGTGCAGGAGGGGTCTAGGACGTGTGTAGGAGTGCTCCATGACATTTGTAGGAGGGCTCTAGGACGTGTGAAGGAGGGTCTAGGACATGCGTAGGTGGGCTGCAGGACTTGTGAATTAAGGGTCTAGGACGTGTCCAGGAGGTATGTAGGACGGCTGAAAGAGGGCTCTAACATGTGTGTACGAGGGCTTTATGACTTGTGCAGGAGGACGCTAGGGCCTGTGTTGTAGGGCTCTTGGTTGTGTGTCGGAAGATCTAGGACGTGTGCAGGAGATTGTAGGACGTGTATTGGAGGGCTGTAGGACATGTGTAGGAGGGCTCTAGGACGTGTGTAGGAGGGCTGTAGGACTTTTGATGGAGGGCTGAAGGACGTGTGAAGCAGTACTCTAGGACGTGTGTAGGAGGGTTGTAGGACATGTGAAAGAGGGTTCTAGGTCCTGTGAAGGAGGGCTCAAAGATGTGAGCAGGAGGTGTGTTTGAATTGTGCAGGTGGGATGTAGGCCAGGGCATGAGGTCTGTAGGACGTGTGTAGGAGGGCTGTAAGACCTGTGTAGGAGGATTGTTGGACCTTTGCAGGTGGGTGGAGGATGTGTGAATGAGGGCTCTAGGATGTGTGGAGGAGGGCTCTGTGACGTTTGCAGGAGAGATCTAGGACCTTTGCTGGATGGCTGTAAACCGTGTGAAGGAGGGCTCTAGGAAGTGTGTTGGAGGGCTCTGGTACGTGTGTAGGAGGACTGTAGGACGTGTGTGGTAGGGATATAGGACATGTGTAGGAGGGCTCTAGGACTTTTTTGGGAGGGCACTAGGACGTGTGTAGGAGGGATTTATAACATGTATAGGAGGATTGTAGGACGTGTCAAGAAGGGCTCTAGGTCGTGTGCAAGAGGGCTTTAAGACATGTGCAAGAGGGCTTTAAGACGTGTGCAGGAGGGCTATAGGACGTGTGTAGGAGTGCTCCATGATGTATGTAGGAGGGTTCTAGGATGTGTGTAGGAGGGCTGCAGGACTTGTGTATTAAGGCTCTAGGATGTGTGCAGGAGAGATGTAGGACTGGTGAAGGAGGGCTCTAGTAGGTGTGTGGGAGTGCTCCAGTACATGTGTAGGAGGGATCTAGGAGTTGTGTAGGAGGGCTCTAGGACGTGTTAAGGAGGTCTTTAGGATATGTGAAGTAGTGCTGTAGGACGTGTGCAGGAGGGCTGTAGTATATGTGCAAGTGTACTGTAGGATGTGTGCAGAAAGACTGTAGGACGTGTGAATTAGATCTCTAGTACCTGTGTAGGAGGGCTAAGGGACGTGTGTAGGAGTGCTCAGGAACATGTGTAGGAGGGCTGTAGGACGTATGCAGGAGGGTTCTAGGACATGTGTATAAGTGCTCCAGGACGTATATAGGAGGGCTTTAGGACGTGTGTAGGAGGGTCTAGGATACGCGTAGCAGGGCTGTAGGACTTGTGAATTAAGGGTCTAGGATGTGTGCAGAAGGAATGTAGGACCGGTGAAAGAGGGCTCTAGCATGTGTGTTCGAGGACTTTATGACATGTGCATGAGGACTCTAGGACCTGTGTAGGAGGTCTCTTGGTTGTGTGTGGGAGGATCTAGGAAGTGTGCATGAGCCTTTAGGACGTGCAGAGGAGGGCTCTGGGACATGTGCAGGAGGGCTCTAGGACATGTTTAGGAGGACTCTGGGACATGTGTAGGAGGGCTGTAGGGCTTTTGAAGGAGGGCTGAAGGACATGCGATGTAGGACTCTAGGACGTGAGCAGGAGGGTTGTAGGACGTGTGAAAGAGGGCTCAACGTCCTTTGAAGGATGGCTGAAAGACGTGAGCAGGAGGTATGTGTGAATTGTGCAATAGGGATATACGACATGTGCATGAGGACTGTAGTACATGTGTAGCAGCTTTAGGACGTGTGTAGGAGGGTTGTAGGCCCTTTGCAGTAGGGTGGAGGATGTGTGAAGGAGGGCTCTAGGACGTGTGGAGGAGGGCTCTGTGACATGTGCAGGAGGGATCTAGGACGTTTGCAGGTTGTCTGTAAAACGTATGCAGGAGGGCTCTAGGAAGTGTGTTGGTGGGCTCTGGGACATGTGTAGGAGGGCTGTAGTTAGCGAAAATAAGGGCTCAAAGATGTTTGCAAGAGGTCTGTGTGAATTGTACAGGAGGGCTGTAGAATGTGTGAAGGAGGGCTCAAGGGTTGTGCAGGAGGGCTCTATGATGAGCGCAGGAGGGCTGTTGGAAGTGTGCATGAGGGCTCTAGGCCGTATGTAGGAGGGTTTTAGTACGTGACTAGGAAGGATCTAGGAGAAATGTGTAGGAGGGCTCTAGGACAAATTTAGAAGGGTTGAAGGATATGTGAAGGAGGGCTGTAGGACGTGTGAAGGAGGGATCTAGGATGAGTGCAGGAGGTTGTAGGACATTTGAAGGAGGGCTGTAGTATGTGTGCAGGAGGGCTGTAGGACCTATGTAGGAGGGTGATAGGACGTGTTTGGGAGGGGTATAGGATGTGTTTAGGAGGGCTCTAGGACGTTTTTGGGAGGGCTATAGGACGTGTTAAGAGGGCTTTATAATGTGTACAGGAGGAATGTAGGACGTGGCAAGTAGGGCTCTAGGTCGTGTGCAAGAGGGCTTTAAGACGTGCTCTGGAGGGCCCTAGGACATGTGTTGGAGGGCTCAGGGACGTGTGGAGGAGGTCTGTAGGACGTGTTCATGAGGTCTATAAGACGTGTGCAGAAGGGTGATGGATGTGTGCAGGAGGGAACTAGGATTTGTGTAGGAGTTCTTAAGGGCGTGTGTAGGAGGACTCAATGATGTGTTTAAGAGGTTTCTAGGATGTGCTAGGAGGGCTGCAGTACTTGTGAATTAAGGCTCTAGGATGTGCGTAGGAGGGCTGTACGACTTGTGAAGGACGGCTCTAGGATGTGTGCAGGAGGGCTCCAGGATGTGTGTAGGAGGGTTCTTGGGTGTGTGTGAGAGGATCTAGGAAGTGTGCAAGAGAGATGTAGGTCGTGTGATGGAGGGCTCTAGGAAGTGTGTAGGTGGGTTCTAGGATGTGTGTAGGAGGGCTGCGGGACTTGTTAATTAAGGCTCTAGGACATGTGCAGAAGGGATGTAGGACGTGTGAAGGAGAACTGTAGGACGTGTGCAGGAGTGCTCTAGGATGTGTGTAGGGGCCTCTAATACGTGTTTAGGAAGGATCTAAGAAGTGTGTAGGATGGCTCAATTCTATGTGTACCTGGGCTGTAGGATTTATAAAGGAGGGCTCAAGGATGTGTGCAGGAGGACTGTAGGTCGTGTGCAGGAGAACTCTAGGATGCGTGCAGGAGAGCTTTAAGTCATGTGCAGGAGGGCTTTAGGACGTGTGTAGGAGGGCTCTAGGTTGTTTGCAGAAGGGTTCTATGACATGTGCAGGAGGGCTCTGTGACATGTGCAGGAGGGCTGAGAGAGGTGTGTATGAGGTCTGTAGCACGTGTGTAGGAGTGGTCTAATATGTGTTTGGCATGGATCTAAGAAGTGTATAGGAGGGCTCTAAAATATATGTCACATGTATGACATGTGAATGAGAGCTCTATGATGTGTTGAGGAGGGCTCTGGAACATGTGCAGGAGGTCTGTAGGATGTGTGAAGTAGGGCTGTAGGACGTGTGCCGGAGGGCTCTAGTACATGCGCAAGACTGCTGTAGGATGTGTGCAGAAAGACTGTAGGACATGTGAAGTAGGGCTGTAGGAAGTGTGTTGGAGGGCTCTAGGATGTGTGTAGGAGGGCCCTAGGATGCCTGTATGGGGCTCAGTGATGCGAGAGGAGGGCTATAGGGCGTGTGCAGGAATTCCGTAGGACATATTCAGGAGGGTTGTAGGACTTGTGCGGACAACTCAAGGACGTGTAAAGGAGTGCTCCAGGATGTGAGTAGGAGGATTCTAGGACGTGTGTAGGAGGGCTGCAGGACTTGTGATTTAAGGCTCTAGGACATGTGCAGGAGGGATGTAGGACGGGTGAAGGAGGGCTCTAGGAGTTGTGTAGGAGTGCTCCAGGACATGTGTAGGAGGGTTCTAGGAGGCGTGTAGTAGGGCTCTAGGACGTGTTAAGGAGGTCTGTAGGACGTGTGAGGTAGGGCTGTAGGACGTGTGCATGAGGACTGTAGTACATGTGCAAGAATGCTGTAGGATGTGTGCAGAAAGTTTGTAGGATGTAGGAAGGAGGGCTCTAGGACATGTGTAGGAGGGCTCAGGGATGTGTGTAGGAGGGCTCAGGGACGTGAATAGGTGGGCTGTAGGACGTGTGCAGGAGGTCTGTAGGACATGTGCAGGAGGGGTCTAGGACGTGTGTAGGAGGTTCTAGGTCATGTGTAGGAGGGCTGCAGGCCTTGTGAATTAAGGATCTAGACGTGTGCAGGAGGGATGTAGGACGGGTGAAAGAGGGCTCTAGCATGTGTGTATGAGGGCTATATGACATGTGCAGGAGGACTCTAGGGCCTGTGTAGGAGGGCTCTTGGTTGTGTGCAGGAGGATCTAGGTTATGTGCAGGAGGCTGTAAGACGTGTGAAGGAGGGCTCTAGGACATGTGTAGGAGGGCTCTATCACGTGTGTAGGAGAGCTCAGGGACATGTGTAGGAGGGCTGTAGGACTTTTGATGGAGGGCTGGAGGAAGTGTGAAGTAGGACTCTAGGACCTGTGAGGGGGGATGTAGGATGGGTGAAAAAGGGCTCTAGCATGTGTGTACGAGGGCTATATGACATATGCAGGAGGACTCTAGGGCCTATGTAGGAGGGCTCTTGGTTGTGTAGAGGAGGATCTATTTTATGTGCAGGGGGCTGTAGGACGTGTGAAGGAGGGCTCTAGGACAGGTGTAGGAGGGCTCTAGCACGTGCGTAGGAGGGCTCAGGGACATATGTAGGAGGGCTGTAGGACTTTTGAAGGAGGGCTGAAAGACTTGTGAAGTAGGACTCTAGGACGTGTGCAGGAGGGTTGTTGGACGTTTGAAAGAGGGCTCTAGGTCTTGTGAAGGAGGGCTCAAAGATGTGAGAATTAGGTATGAGTGTTTTGTGCAGGTGGGATGTATGACGTGTGCAGGAGGGCTGTAGGAGGTGTGTAGGAGGGCTTTAGGACGTGTGTAGGAGTGTTGTAGGCCCTTTGCAGGAGGGTGGAGGATGTGTGAAGGAGGGCTCTATGATGTGTTCAGGAGGGCTCTGTGATGTGTGCAGGAGGGATCTAGGCCGTTTGCAGGATGGCTGTAAAATGTGTACAGGAGGGCTCTAGGAAGTGTGTTGGAGGGCTCTGGGACATGTGTAGGAGGGCTGTATGTAGCGTAAATGAGGGCTCAAAGATGTGTAAAGGAGGTCTGTGTGAATTGTACAGGAGGGCTGTAGGATGTGTGAAAGTGGGCTGTAGGGTTGTGCAGGAGGGCTCTATGATGAGCGCAGGAGGACTGTGGGAAGTGTGTATGAGGGCTTTATGACGAGAGTAAGAAGGCTCTAGGATGTATGTAGGACAGTTCTAGTATGTGATTAGGAGGGATCTAAGAATGTGTAGGAGGGCTCCAGGACAAATTTAGAAGCGTTGAAGGATATGTGAAGGAGGGCTGTAGAACGTGTGAATTAAGACTCTAGGATTGTGTAGGAGGTCTACAGGACTTGTGAATTAAGGCTCTAGGATGTGTGCAGGAGGGATGTAGGATGGGTGAAGGAGGGCTCTAGCACATATGTACGAGTGGTTTATGACATGTGCAGGAGGACTCTAGAATATGTGTAGGAGGCCTCTTGGTTGTGTGTAGGAGGATCTAATATGTGTGCTGCTAGGGCTGTAGGTCGTGTGAAGGAGAGCTCTAGGAGGTGTGTAAGAGTGATCCAGGACATGTGCAGGAGGGCTCTAGGTCGTATGTAGGAGGGCTGAAGGATGTGTGAAGGAGGGCTCTAGCATGTGTGTACGAAGCGTTTATGACATGTGCAGGAGAACTCTAGGATATGTGTCGGGGGCCTCTTGGTTGTGTGTAGGAGGATCCAGGATGTGTGCTGGAGGGCTGTAAGATGTGTGAAAGAGAGCTCTAGGATGTGTGTAGGAGTGCTCCACGACATGAGCAGGAGGGCTCTAGGTCATGTGCAGGAGGGCTGTAGGACATGTGAAGGTGGGCTCTAGCACTTGTGTATGAGGGCTTTATGACACGTGCTGGAGGGATCTAGGATCATTGTAGGAGGGCTCTAGGATGTGCTTAGGAGATATCTAGGATGTTTGCAGAAGGGCTGTCAGACATGTTAAGGATGGCTCTAGGACGTGTGTAGGAGGGCTGTAGGACTTTTGAAGGAGGGCTGTAGGACGTGTGCAGGAGGACTCTAGAAGGTTTGTAAGATGCCTGTTTGACGTTGAAGGAGGGCTCTCTGATGTGTGCAGGAGGCTCTAGTACCTTTGCAGAAGGGTTGTAGGACATGTGCAGGAGGGCTCTTGGACTGTGTTGGAGGGCTCTAAGCATGTGTAGGAGGACTCTGGGACATGTGTAGGAGGGCTCTAGGGCTTTTGAAGGAGGGCTGATGGACATGCGATGTAGGACTCTAGGACATGAGCAGGAGGGTTGTAGGACATGTGAAAGAGGGCTCAACGTGTTTTGAAGGATGGCTCAAATATGTGAGCAGGATGTATGTGTGAATTGTGCAGGCTGGATATACGACATGTGCATGAGGACTGTAGTACGTGTGTAGGAGGGCTTTAGGACGTGTGTAGGAGGGTTGTAGGCCCTTTGCAGGAGGGTGGAAGATGTGTGAAGGAGGGCTCTAGGACATGTGGAGGAGGGCTCTGTGACGTGTGCAGGAGGGATCGAGGACATTTGCAGGATGGCTGTGAAACGTGTGCAGGAGGGGTCTAGGAAGTGTGTTGGTGGGCTCTGGGACATGCGTAGGAGGGCTGTAGGTAGCGTAAATGAGGGCTCAAAGATGTGTGCAAGAGGTCTGTGTGAATTGTACAGGATGGCTGTACGATGTGTGAAGGAGTGCTCAAGGGTTGTGCACGAGGGCTCTATGATGAGCGCAGGAGGGCTGTTGGAAGTGTGCATGAGGGCTGTAGGACGTATGTAGGAGGGCTCTAGTACTTGACTAGGAGGGATCTAAGACGTGTAGGAGGGCTCTAGAACAAATTTGAAGGGTTGAAGTATATGTGAAGGATGGCTGTAGTATGTGTGCAGGAGGTCTATAGGACCTATGTAGGAGGGTGATAGGACGTGTTTGGGAGGGGTATACTATGTGTTTAGGAGGGCTCTAGGACGTTTTTGGGAGGGCTATTGGACGTGTTTAGGAGGACTTTATAACTTGTATAGGAGGAATGTAGGATGTGCCAAGTAGGGCTCTAGGTCGTGTGCAAGAGGGCTTTAAGACGAGTGCTGGAGGGCCCTAGGACATGTGTTGGAGGGCTCAGGGACGTGTGTTGGAGGTCTGTAGGACGTGTTCATGAGGTCTGTAAGACGTGTGCAGAAGGTGTAGGATGTGTGCAGGAGAGCACTATTATTTGTATAGGAGTGCTCAAGGACGTGTGTAAGAAGTCTCTAGGATGTGTTTAGGAGGTTTCTAGGACGTGAGTAGGAGGGCTGCAGTACTTGTGAATTAAGGCTCTAGGATGTGCGTAGGAGGGATGTAGGACGGGTGAAGGAGGGTCCTAGCATGTGTGTACGAAGGGTTTATCACATGTGCAGGAGGACTCTAGGACATGTGTTGGAGGGCTCTTGGTTGTGTGTAGGAGGATCTAGGATGTGTGCTGGAGGGCTGTAGGACGTGTGAAGGAGAGCTCTAGGATGTGTGTAAGAATGCTCCAGGACATGTGCTGGAGGGCTCTAGGTCGTGTGCAGGAGGGCTGTAGGACGTTTGAAGGAGGGCTCTAGCATGTGTGTACGAGGGCTTTAAGACATGTGCTGGAGGGATCTAGGATCTGTGTTGGAGGGCTCTAGGAAGTGTGTAGGAGAGATCTAGGATGTTTGCAGAAGGGCTGTCAGACATGTTAAGGATGGCTCTAGGACTTGTGAAGGAGGGCTGTAGAACGTGTGCAGGAGGTCTCTAGAGCGTGTGTAACATGGCTGTAGGCGTGAGAAGGATGGCTCTCTGATGTGTGCAGGAAGGCTCTAGTACCTTTGCAGAAGGGATGTAGGACATGTGCAGGAGGGCTCTTGGACGTGTTTAGGAGGATGCTAGGATGTGTGTAGGAGGGCTCTAGGACGTGTGTAGTAGGGCTGT
>JAJEJO010032119.1:5298-18477 GCA_020662805.1 Glaucomys volans
GGATGTGCCAAGAGCCAGCATCAGGCCCAGGATGATCTCAGACCTCCTGTGGAGGAGGTGACTACCCAGCAGCCCCAGCCTTGCCCTGTCTCACACACCTGGCCCTGCCCCTGACATAGCTGTCACCTGAACTCAGGGAGATGTGTCCAGACAGGGTTGCCCTGGTCTTTATCTTGGACTTTACCTTGTCTTGTCCTGGTTGAATTCATCCCTGGATGAGGTCTAGAGCTGACCCTGGCCTTGTGCCTCTTCTCCTCTGTACACACAGGCCTACCTCTGTTCCTGGAGTTAAAAAGAGGAATGTCCAAGTCTCTGAATGAGTCCACTTCCCAGTTGCTGCTCCTTCAATGACAACTGCTTGGCAGACTGTGCCAGTCATCTCACTGGAACATCTAAGCAGAACAACCTTGCAGGCCTCAGGACAGGACCTGAGTCTCCTTGACTGGCTCCTGTCTGCATCCTCCCCTGGAGGGTTCTTGCAGGACAAGGCAGAGTATGGACCCAGGGCAGATGGACCTGGTTCTGGTACATGGCCTGCCCCTCATTGCTTGGGTACCCCAGGCCAAGGGAAATCAACCCCCGAGACTCCTCTGCCATGTGGAAGTTGAGGCTATCACTGCTCCCTTACAGACTTGAGACAGATGGTCCAGGACCTCAGGTGTGTGGAGCATCCTGCAGGACTCAGGGCAGAACAGATGCTCTCAGCAATGGAAGCTCTGTCCTCCTGGCTCCCCAGCAGGATGAAGCCAGAGCCCCTCCTGCCCTTATGCCCTCAGGTTGGAACCCACATGGATGACCCCTCCCAGGCCCTGGCCATCCTTCCCCACACCCCCACATGCTGTTTGCTCACCTTCTCTGCCTCTCCACCCAACTTCCATAGCCTGGCTCCCCTGAAGCCACCAGACATCCCAAAGGAGGCTCCACTCCACTACTTCATTGGACTTGTGGAGACCAGACCTGCAGCTCAGAGAGAGCCCATCCTGGCCTCATGGGTGATGGTGCCAACTCTGTGGTGTTGTAGATATTTGTGGGCCTTGACCTCATGGGTTTTTTTCTCTTCTGGAGGGGGTAAGGTGGTGGAGCAAACACAACTCCAGGAGAGCAAATTCAAGATACAGTTTCAATGTTTATTAAGGAAGTACAGCACTTTTATAGAAGAGGGGTGTCTGAGAACAAAGAAACCAGTAGTGTAACACGATATTCTGTAAGGATGGTCCAATTAGGAGTCACACAATTTCACAAAGGGAGGGGGGAGAGAAAAGGACAAGCAAAGCTCACCTGAGGTAATGGCTGTTGGCAGGTCTAGTCACTTGAGAGTGTGCCCCCAAGGGTGAATAATCCTGAGTGTGCAGTCAAGGATTGTACTATTCCTCAGCCTAGGGAACATATATGTCAGTGACTCCTTTCTACATCCCCACACCGTGGCAGTGTCCTCCTGGGGTTGGCATTCAGGCCTAACACAGTCAGGGATGAGGGATGGGACCTTGCAGAGGAAGGTACAGAAATGCTGGGAGAGGGCCACAGGGACTCACAGGCAACAGTTCAGGACTCTCCAGAAAGAGAGAAGTGGCCAGAACAGAGCCCAATTTGAGAGGACTGCTGTGTAGCATCCAGCAGACAAACAGATGTTCCCTGGGACCCAGCTGAGAACACCACAGTCTTCCATGACCATCTACATGTGCACAAATGCACATGACCTCATGGTAAATTGCAGAACTAAATGTACAGAGCCAGGGTGCCTTGACTGACTGCATCCCACAGCTCTTGCTCCTGCTCCAGAGGTATTCTCTGCAGCTTCACTGTGGCCCTCACTCTGTCCAGCTCCTCCACTGCTTCACCTTCACTCTTCACCACTGGAGCACTTCCTCCCTGGTCTGACAAACAGTTTCCACATCACGTTGTCCTGCATGGTTCATGGGCCCTTCCTGTCTAACTGCATGAACACCTCATCCTCGTGCATTCAAGGGGTTCAATATTTCTAGACCTGATCCAACAGAAGAGCTTCCTCTGATTGCTGCTTCTTAAGTGACCTCAGGAAAGCAATCTCTGGACTGGGGCATGTGCATGTCCTGTTTCCAAAGAGCTTTCCAAGTTCTTCTCATTGCACTTGTGGCATGTTTGGAAATGACCACTTCAACTTCTCCTCACTGGCACTTGGTATTTTCATTTTAAGAAGCATCTTTTCCCACAAGGAGGGTGCAATCTGACCTCCCAACTCTGATATTATTTATGTTGCTGAAGGCTGGGTCCTTAGGCCTCATGAGGGTGGATGCCTGTGCCCTCCCTCAGCATTCAGTGGAATCTCTTTCTCCTGAAATTCCCTGTGGATTTATCTACATGGATGCAAGTGTGATTTCCTGCAACTCTGACTTCAGATTCAGAGGAGGTGAGCAGAGCCCAAACCTCTCTCTGCCCAGGAGTTTGGATTCCTCAAGAGGGATGAACCAGGGAGGCCACAGGAGAAGAGTGATGGTAGGGGACAGAGGGCAGCGGGAGTCTGGGGATGAGAGCAGTACTGGACCCTGGAGGGGAGCAGGAAATGCAGTGGCTGGATGAGCTTCCACAGCTGAGATGTGGACAGAACCAGTGCTGTCCCAAACCCTGCCAGCTGTGCTGCACCTCCCTTGTCACAATGTCTGGGAACCTGTGTTCAGAGGCCAGGACTGGTCATGGACAGGGCTGGGCTCTTGGAACTTTCAGCCCACCCCGAGTTCCAGAGCCAGGAACTGAGTGAGTCCCCCCTGGGCTATTGTTGTCCCACCTCAGACTTGAGGATCACTGCACCACATCTTGCTGTCACCCCTGCTCAGGACTCACCTGTGTCACATCCACAGGCTCCCAGTCTTGCTATCACCCCTGCTCAGGACTTACCTGATTCACCTTCACAGGCACCCAGTCTTGCTATCATCCCTACTCAGGACTCACCTGAGTCACATTCACAGGCAAACATGGCACTGCTCTACTCCAAGTCCCTTCCTGGCCATGCCTGACCTGGGTTGCATGAGGCATCTACAACAGGGAAATGAGCAGCCACTGCCTGCTGTGGGCTGGTGTGTTGTTTGGTGCTTTGACTCCTTTTAAATCAGTGATGGTACAAAGGCTAATAAAGCAGAAATGCACATCTATGTGGTCTTTACATGGTGAGGATCTACAGAAATGTGTGGAACTCTTCCTGCAGTCAAAATTAGCATCCTTTCCACCAGGAACACCCACTCATCTTGTTCCCTTTGATCTAATTTGCTGTGCACAGGACAGGGAGGAACCTGGGCTCTGTTGAGGAGGGGCACTTACCCACAGACCCAGAGGAGACTGAGCACTGGTGGGTGAGGGGCACAAACCCAGAGGAGTCAGTAATGGTGGGCAGGGGGGCTCACCAGAGGACAAAGAGCAGACTGAGAACAGAAAGGTAAGGGTCGCTTGGTAAGAGTATTCAGGGGAAATGGGCAGTTGTGTATGAGGGGATCTCACCATAGGACTCAGAAGCCCCTGAGCTATGGTATAGGTGAGGTGAAGACAGGTCCAAGAGAAGACTGAGCACTCTTAGGCTATGTATGCTCACACACAGGATAAAGATGTGGATGAGAAAAGATTGGGTAGGGAAAATTAGCACATGGCACAAAGTAGACTGAGCACTGCTGGGTGAGGGCAATCACCCAGAGGTCCATGAGAATACTGCAGATTGAGGAGTGCTCATAGAGAGGACACAGAGAGGACTGGGTACTGTTCCGGGGTCCAGCCTTACACAAGGGTCATGGTGGTCTTGGGTGAGTGAGATGGCTTTGGCAAGATGGAGAACAAAGCAACACAGGCTCAGTGATCTGAGGCTAAGTTCTAAGTTTATTCATCTTAGTAGGTATTCTTATACATGGAAAATTGGCAATTCCACATTTTTGTGGTTACAGAACAGGAAAAGGACATAAGGAATCAGAATGTCCTCATGACCTATCTTTAGACCAAAAGTAAGATGTTTTAATCATTTTTAGTAATTGCTTATTGTTCTAATTTTATTTCTTGTTTAATATTACCCAGAACCCTATAATGCTTACCTATTTTAATATCATTATTAAAGCACAGCAATCATTTGGTTACAAGTGCCAGACAGCTTAACCTAATGCAGACTTATGATATTATGAGAACCTAAGTTAACATTTAGGAATTTCTTTATATATTATACTTCCTACTTTTGCCCAGGAAACATTAACCTGCCTTGCCCAAGAAGTTTTTTCTGTACAATTTAATACACATCAAGGTCTTCTAAATTTAAGCATTTTATGAAAGGGTAATCTAAATACATATGTATGTTTTTCATTATACCTAACAATGTGCCATCCATTTTTATCTATTACCTATAGGAGATAATGGGAGGGCTCAATCTACAGGACCCTCAACCGGCCCTCAAGGGGGGAACCAAGGTTTTTCATTAATCAAATAAGCATAGCCAAATGATGTCTGAAGAGTTGGGACTATTATTCCACTCTGAATTCCTTCATTGTTTGAGTCTTTTCTGGGAACTTAGGTAGGAGCAACTTGTTTTTGTGCTTTAGGTCATCTGGGAGGAGTTACCATCAAGTGTGCATTAAACATTAGCTGTTGATAATGCTCATAACATTCTTTATATGTCATGCTCTGATTATACCAGAAAAAGAACTCCTTTGGGTTATTTCCAGTATTTTTTTTTTATTTCCAGTATTATTAGATGCTTCATTTTTGTGTTCTATATCTCCTAAAAGTCTAGGTTTCTGAGAATTCAAACATATCATAGGAATTCCCAAACTTATGAAATCACAAGGAAAAGAAACAACAGGAAACTGTGGCCCCAATTCCCTGAAAGATGAAGCCTTGCAAACACCTTTATTGCTCAGTAGAGTCCTTGTCAAGCTCTGAGGGGAATTGAAGAGGGTGCAGCAGTACTGGAGGGTAAGGAACACTCCAAAAAATATTAGGGAAACCTGACCATCTGTGTAAAAGTGGCACTCACCAAAGGACTCAGATGACAGTGAATAATGGCTGGTGAAGGGAGACTAAGGACACAACATAGAAAAGACTGAGCACAGTCAGGTGAGGGGGGCTCACCTACAGGACCCAGGGGAGCCTGAGCAATGATTGCCTTGGGGAAGACAGAACCATACAGAGAGAAGACTGAGCACTCTTAGGTGAAGAGCACTCACACAAAGACCCAGAGGAAAATGATCAAGGAAAGATTAGGGAAAGGAGGAGAAAAGGAACAGAAAGACTGAGCACTGTTAGGAGAGGGTTGCTCTCCCACAGAACCCAAATGAGACCGAGTAAGGACAGGTTAGGTGAACTTAGCAGCTTAAACAAAGATGGCTCAGCCATATTACAAGAGGGTCAATCAACTGGGGGACCCAGTGGAATCAAAGTACTCACCCACAGAACTCAGAACAACCACAGCCATGATTGGTGAGGGGAGGTTTAGGTAAGGGCCCAGAGAAATCTGAGCACTGGTGAGTGAGTGGCATTCACCCATAGGACACAGAAGACCCTGAGCAATGGTGGGGAAGTGGAGACTTAGAGCAGGATCCAGAGAAAGTGGAGCAAAGGTGGAGTGGGTCTGACTACAGGAGCCAGAGAAGACAGATTTCTGTTGGAAGAGGGGTGCTCATCAAGATGACTCACATCCTTTGGACCCTTATCAAGAGAATTCCTCAGGCCAAAGTCTCAGTTACTTTTGGGGTGATGGGACAGTGATGCTGTTGCAAAGGTCTAGGGATATCATTCATGACAATGGGAAATTGTCCTTCCCCACATTTCACACTGTCCTGTAAAGGTGTGCATTGTGACTAACTCAGAGGTTCCTAGGAGGTTTCCTCTCTCATCAAAAGAGAGCAGCTAGTGACATGTCAGAGAAGATCCTGAAAATACTGAAATATATGCTTTCCATCCACTGTACAGAAAGATGTCAAAAATCCTGGGCATGCTACACCACCGCCTTGAGCAGTGGTGTAAAATAGTGGATTATGACTGGTGGATTGAGGTCTGAGGACTGTGGATTTGACATCCATTAAAATTGTGTAGGGTTTTCAGACATTGATGAGGAGCCTTCCTGCAAGGCAACAACAAAGTCCTATTGAGGTTGTTGATAAGAGGAAGTGTTCACAATCTATCTAGGTTTTCACAGTAGAGTTGGCCTTGACAAGCAGATAAGTCTGGAGATGGTGCACTGTAATTTAGCCAGAATGGGACTCACCCATAGTTTTCACTAAAAGAAACAAGTTTCCTTGGG
This sequence comes from Glaucomys volans, assembly GCA_020662805.1. NCBI lineage: Eukaryota > Metazoa > Chordata > Mammalia > Rodentia > Sciuridae > Glaucomys > Glaucomys volans. Next base: position 11,543 of record JAJEJO010032119.1, read on the forward strand.
CTCAGTGGAGGATGATTCCTGGTGGCAGATGTGTGCCAACCAAATTATCCACATGTTCTGAGCACCAGTGGGAGATAGGCCTTTACCTACAGGACTCAGAGGACCTGGAACAATGGTGTGGGAGGGGAGATTAAATACAGGACCCAGAAGAGACCAAGCACTGTGGGGAAAGTTGTGCTTGCCAATGGGACTCAGAAGATGCTGAGCATTGGTGAGGTACATGAGGTTAAGACAGAACCCAGAAAAGGCTGAGCAATCGTAGGTTATCTCTGATCACACACAGGAGTCAAAGGAGGCTGAGATAAGATTATATATGGGGTGTACAACCAGTGAAACAATAGCTGTACTCCATTTGTGTTCAATAAAAAAAAAGATTATATATGGGGAAACAGTACATGGCACAAAGGAGACTGAACACTGCTGGCAGAGGGGTGTTCATTCAGAGGTCTCAGAGTACAATGAGAACTGATGGATGAGGGGTGCTCACACACACACAGACACACACAAAAAAAAACTCAGAAGACTCTGAGCAATGGAGGTTGAAAGGAGGTGTAGGGGGGGACCCAGAGAAGACAGAGCAAAGATTGATGTGTGGTACTTGATTACAGGATCCAGAGGAAATGGTCTTCTGTGAGAGGCAATCACACCTATAGGGCTCAGAGTTTTGAAACCTTTTCAAGAGTGTCCCATGGGCCAATATTTCAGTCACCTCAGGAATAATGGGAGTGGTCTCATTTCAAAGAGATAAAGAAATCCTCCATGATGTTTGGAAATTTTCATTGGCCACATTTCACACTGTCACCTGAAGGTGTGCATTTTGCCTGACTCAGAGGTCCTAAGAGGTTTCCTCTCTTGTCAAAAGAGCAGCCAGTGAGATATCAGAGAAGATTCTGAAATTACTTAAATATATTCTTTCCATCCACTCTTCAGGAAGATATCAGAAATACTGGGCATGCCACATCAATCATAAGAACTTAATCACTTGAGCAATGGTGTGGAAATTGTAGATGATGAATGTTGGAATGAAATCCTCAATGTTCTGGGAATAGACATGCATTAAAATTGTCTTGGGTTTCCAGGCATTGGTGAGAAGCCTGTCTGCATGGCAGCCATTGAAGCAATTGAGGTTTTTGGAAAGAGGAAGTATGCACTTGTCTCCAAGATTCCACACTGGTGTTGACCTGTACATGCAGATAAGGCCAGAGATGATGTACAGACATTAGCTGGAATGGGACTTACTCAGAGATTTCACTACGAGGACCAGGTTGCCTAGGACTCAGTGGAGAGTGAGCACTTGTGGTGGATATATGCCCACAATAAATATCCACAGGAACTGAGTACTGGTGGGAGAGGGTGCTCAACCATAGGACTCGGAGGACCCTGAACAATAGTGTGAGATGGGAGATTAAGGACAGGAACCAGAGAGCATAGAGAACTGGTGGGAGAGGGGTGCTCACTCACAGGACTCAGAAGACCATGAGCAATGTTAAAGTAGGTGAGGTTAAGGCAGAACTCAGAAAAGGCAGAGCAATGTTAGGCTATCTATTTCCTCACACAGGAGTCAGAGGAGGCTCAGAAAAGTTTGTATACAGGAACTTAGAACATGGCACAGAGGAGACTGAGTATTGCTGGTTGAGGGATGCTAGCCCAGAGGTCCCAGAGAATACTGGGTACTGCTGGATGATGGGTACTCACCCAGAGAATACAGAGGAGACAGAGTACTGAAGGGTAAAGGGCAGTCAAAACAATATTCCGGGAAAAATAAGCACCTGTGTGCAAGTTGTGCTCATCACAGGATTCAGATAACACCGAGCAATGGTTTGTGAATGGAGATAAAAGATAAGACACAGAGAAGACTGATCACAGTCAGGTGAGGGGCACTTACCCACAGGACCCAGAGGAGTCTGAGCAAGGATTGCCTTGGAGACCCTGGAGCAGGACAGGGACGAGTGAGCACTCTAATGTGAGGAGCACTCACCAAAAGGACCCAGAGTGGAATGAGCAAGCATCAGTTAAAGAACACAGAAAATAAACAGAGGAGACTTAGCACTATTCGTCTTGAGGGGTGCTCACACACAAGACCAAAAGGAGACTGAATAAAAAGAGGTTAGACGGAATTAGTAGCTTAAACAAAGAAGGGTGAGTCATGTTACAAGAGAGGCTGTCACCAAGAGGACCCAGTTCAATCAGAGAACTAGTAAGTGAGGGGCACTCACCTATAACACTCAGAGTACCCTGAGCAATGGGGAATGAGTAGAAATTTTAGGGCAGGACTCAGAGAAGACTGAACACTGGTGGGAGAGGGGTGCTCACCCAGAGGACTCAGAAGACCCTGAAAAATGTTGGTTGAGAGGTGGTTTAGGGCAGAACCCAGAGAATACAGAGCAAAGATAGATGAGGGGAACTTAACTACAAGATTCATAGGAGTTGGGTCTTTGGGGAAAGCAGTTTCACCCACAGCTCTCAGAGTTTTTGGAACCTTTTTGAGAGTATCCCTTGGGCCAAATTTTCAATGATCTCAGGTATGGTGTGAATGGTCCTAATTCAAAGGTCTGAAGAAGTCCTCCATGATGATGGGAAGTTGTCGTTGGCCATATTTCATACTGTCCCTTGAAGGTGTGCTTTGTGCATGACTCAGCATTCCTATGTTTCCTCTCTTGCCAGAAGAGAGCAACCAGTGACATACTAGAAAAATTCTGAAAATACTGAAATAAATGCTTTCCATTCACTGGTCAGAGGGATGTTAAAAATCTTGGACATGTTACATCACTGATAAGAGCTCAGCCACTTGAGCAAAGGTATAGATTTGGTGGACAATGAGTGGGGGGAATGAGGTCCTCAGTGCTGTTGGAAATGTCTTGGGTTACAGACATTGTTGAGAAGGCTATCTGCATGGCATCACCAAAGGCCTATTGAGGTTGTTGGGAATAGGAACTATCCACATCTCTCCACGTTTCCACAGTTACTTGGCCCTGATACACAGGTTAGGTCAGAGGTGGTGTGCTGATATTTTCAGGAAAAAGGCTCACCCTGACAGTTCACTAAGGGAACCAGGTTGCCCAGGGCTCACTGGAGAGTGAGTACTGGTAGGTGAAGGGTGTACACCCACAGTACCCAGAGGGGAGTGAGCACTGGTGGGAAAGATGCACTCACCTAGAGTATTCAGATGAAACTGAGCAATGTTGTGTGAAGGGAGATGAAAGACAGGACCAGAGAAGACTGAGCACTGTCAGGAGAGGAATGCTCACTCACAGGACCCAGTGGAGTCTGAGCAAGGATTGCCTTGGGGAACCTGGAACAGGACAGAGAAAATTCTTAGGTGAGGGGCATTCACCCAATGAATCCAGAGTAGAATGGGCAAGGAATGGTTAGGTAATGCAGAAAAAAGAAACAGAGGAGACTGAGCACTGTTAGGTAAAGGGGGGCTCACCCACAGGACGCAAAAGACTGCATAAAGTCAGGTTAGGCAAACTTAGTGGCTAAAACCAAGAACACTGAGCTATGTTAGAAGAGGGACTATAACAAAGAAGACCCAGTTGAGTTTGAGCACTAGTGACTGAGGGGCACTCTCTCCCAGTACTCAGAGTACCATAAGCAATGATGGGTGAGGGGAGATTTAGGGAAGGATCCAGAGAAGCCTGAGCAAATTTAGATGAGGGGTGCTTGACCACAGGAGCCAGAGAAGACTGACTTCTTTTGGCAGAGTTTTGCTCATTAAGATGAATCACAGCCCTTGGACCCTTTTCAAGAGAAAATTCTCAGTTTCTTTATGGGTGATGGAAGAGTGGTGCTTTTTAAAAGCTCAGAAGAACTTCTCCATGTGATGGGAAATTGTCCATGGCCAATTTTACGCTGTCCCTTGAACGTGTGCATTGTGCCTGATCCAGAGGTCTAAGGAGGTTTCCTCTCTTGTCAAAAGAGTGCAGCCCAGTACATATCAGATAAGATCCTAAAAATACTTCAATATATGCTTTTCATCCACTGTTGTGAATGATGGAAGAAATCCTGGGCATGCTACATTAGTGATAAGAACTCAGTCACTTGAGCAATTGTGTGGAAATGGTGGACTATGATTTGTGGAATAAAGTCTTCAGTGTGGTGGAAACTGACATCCATTAAAATTGTCTTGGATTTTCAAGCAATGGTGAGGACCTTCTCTGCATGGCAGCTCCAAAGGTCTATTGAAGCTGTTGAAAAGAGGAAGTATCCACATATCTCCAGTTTCCACAGTCATGTTGGCAGATAGATAGGCCCAGAGATGTTCTACTGATATTAGCAGGAATGGGGTTCACCCAGAAAGTTCACTATGGAAAACAGGTTCTGTAGGGCTCATTGGAGAGTGAGCATTGGTAGCTGAAGGGAGTCCACCACAAACCCAGAGTGGACTGAGCACTGGCTGGAGAGGGGTGCTCACCCACACTACTCAGAGGACTCTGAGCAATGGAGGGGGAGTGGAGATTAAGGACACGACCCTTAGAACACTAAGCATTGCTTGGAGAGGTGCGCTCTCCCAGAGAATTCAGAAGATCCTGAATAATAGTGGCTGAGATGAGTTTTATGGAAGAACCAAGAGAAGACTGAGCCAAGTTAGATAAGGGGTCCTTGACCACAGTATCCAGAGGAGACAGAGCTGTTTTGTGAGAGGGTTTCTTTTCTATAGGTGTCAGAGTTTTGGGATCCTTTTCAAGAGTTTCCCTCAGGCCAGTGTCTCAGTGACCTGAGGGGTGGTGGGAATGGTGCTATTTAAACAGACTAAAGAAGTCCTCCCTGATGATGGGAAAATGTCCTTCCCCATATTTCACACTGTCCCTTGAAGGTGTACAATGTGCCTGATCCCAAAGTTCCTATGAAAGTTTGTCTCTTGTCAAACAAGAGCAGCCTGTGACATATCAGAAAAGATCCTGAAAATTCTTAAATATATACTTTCCATTCACTCTTTAGAGGGATGGCAGAAATCTTGGGCATGCTACATCACTGAAAAGAACTCAGCCACTTGAACAAAGGTGTGGAAATGGTGGACTTTGAGTGGTGCAACAAGGTCCTCAGTGCTGTTGGAATTGACATCCTTTAAAATTGTCTTCACTTTTCTGGACCTGCTGAAGAGCCTATCTGCATGGCAGCACCAAAGGGTATTGAGTTTGCTGGGAAGAAGAAGTAATCCATTCTCCATGTTTCTTCTTAGTGTTGGCCTGGACATGAAGGTAAGGCCAGAGATGATGTACTGACATTAGCTGGAATGGGACTAATGCTGAGAGTTCTATAAGAGAGACAGGTTGCCTAGGGCTCAGTGGAGAGTGAGCTCTGGGGGCTGAAGTTTGCCCACTCACAATACTGAGAGGGGACTGAGCATTGGTGTGAGAGGGATGATCATCCATGGGATACAGAAGACCCTGAGGAATGCTGTGTGAGAGTAGCTTAAGGACAGGACCCAGAGAAGATTTTAATCTCCTAGGTGAGGTGTGCTCGACCACAGGGCACAGGAGATTGAATATTGCTGACATGGGGACCTGACTCATAGGATAGTTTACTTCCTTAGTACTCACATGAATGTAGCACTCACTGTTCTCCAGTTGTGTTCTCTTCTGATGTGACCTTAGTGCTGATCTGCGACATCCTGGGTCCTTCCCTGCCTCCTCTGCTCCCCAGTGTCCTCTCCTCATGGTGGTCTGGGAACAGCGTCCAGCAATGTGTGGTGCCCTGGCCAGCCCCTCTCCCTAACTCCCATACAGTTTGTGATGTCATAATGGCTTAACAGGAGGGACAGGCCCAGCTGTTTTTGCTGCCAAGTCCTTGGAGTGGTTGTGGGGCCCTCAGGACTGTGTCCCCCAGTGTAACCTTTCCATGAACCTAATGACCTCAGCCTCCACTTGTTGCAGTCAGAGGCCTGAAAAGCCTGGCTTGAGTTTGTTTGTGACCCTGTTGTCCCTGAGTTCTGAAAATATCTGGCTTGGGGGTGCTGTCCAGGCATCAGGGGTGAGGTCACAATGTGAGTGTGGAGACTGGGTACCAGAATCTCTGTTTCCCATCAAGTCCTGCTGGAACCAAGGGCCTCTTTGCCTCACCTAGTCCATAGGGACCCCAGGGCTGGTCTCCAGCCCTTGTTTCTTCACTCTCAGCCCTGGGACCCCTGAGTCTCCCCTTCTCTCCTCCCTTTCTCCAGCCCTTACCTGGCAGGTGCACATGAATTGGTGCCTGCCCCTGGTGGAATCCCACCCAGACATGCTGTACCAGATTTTGGCCTTGAGAGCGCGAGTCCAACAGGCTCCTGTGAGGTCCTCATTGACAGGTGGAGCGAAAGCCCATCACAGGACCTGAAACTATCCTTGTCCCTAGGGTCAAGGGTTACCTGTGACCAGGCAAAGCCTGCCCCTCCATGACAGGCCGATGAAGGTTCCCAGTGTGACAGAGTGGGGCTTGTCATTATTATCAACCTGCCTCACTGACAGACTTCCCCAGGGACTGTGATTTTAAGGGAGGATGAAATGCCTGGACCCCTGGGGAGTGAAAGGGATACTGTGTGGCTGCAGGACAGCAGAAAAGCTTGGTGGGCCTGGAACAGAAGGGTCAAGGTGCTCCCTCCTCCTCACTCCCTGTTCCTCCTCCCTCAGTGTTTATGAGATTTACCAAGAACTGTAGGGAGCCTGGTGATGATTAGGGGAGCAGTGTTCCCAAACCCTACGCCCTCAATCACCAAGTTCATGGTGTCTTCATGTACTAGGAACAACCTTGGCCTGGACCCTTCCCTGAGTCCCTCTCTCTTTCAGCTCCTTCCCCATGTCAGGGTGGGGAGGACTCTGGGGCTGGGACCCAGGGTACTGTTCTCCTGAGCTAACTCCCAAGCTCTCCTTGTGTTTTGTAATGAGACAGGGTCTCTCTAAGGTGCTCACCGTGGCTTCAAACTTGATCATACTGACTCAGGCTCCTGAGTGGCTGGC
>JAJEJO010032126.1:0-10006 GCA_020662805.1 Glaucomys volans
TACCTCCCTCCAGGGCAGCCCTAATGATCTTCCCACTGAGTCCCACCTCCTAAAAGTTCCACCACTTCCCAATAGCACCTCAGGCTGGGGCCAAGCCTTCCACACATGGGCCCTTGCTGGACCTTCCAGTCCAAACACAGTGACTGACTTGAACTCCATCTCTCTCTGATGCATCCCCAAGATGAAAATTCTCACTTCAAGGGCTCCAACACATTGACTCATTTCTTTGGTACTACTGTCCCCCATTAATCATCAAGGGGCTCAAGACCCTTCCTACAATGAATTGGTATTTCGGTTCTTTAACTTGCACACAACTATGAATGTGTATCATTTTTTGGCCAGAAACCAAAAATCTGGCCCACTTTCTGAGTGACTATATATGCTCTCTTCCTTTCTTTTTTTAGATATTGAAAGCAAAGTTATCACTCAAGAATGCCTTGAGGAGGATGTGTCATTTCACTTGAAAGCCAAAGGGGATGAGTTGAAGATTGGGTGTTCTGTAATCAAGGAATCGGAATCCACAGGTACAGACCCACTCCTGAGAATCCAGGTGGCACTTCATTCTGTGTGAGTGAGCTTTCTGTTGCTGTGACCAAAAGACCTGATGAGAATAACTTAGAGGAGGAAAGCTTTATCTTGGCTCTTGGTTTCAGAGGTTCAGTCCGTGGTCAGCTGACTCCAGGGCAGAAACGTAGTGAAAGGGCATGGTGGTTCAGCTCATGGCAGCTGGGAATCAGGGGACAGTGTGCAAGAGGTTATTTCCTCTGACTAGGTCCTACCTCCCAGTAGTCCAATCTTCTATCAATCAAGTGGAAGTGGATTAATCCACTGATGAAGGCAGAGCCCTTATGATCCAGTCATTGCCTAAAGTTCCACCTCTGGACCTTGCTGCATTGGGGACCATGTTTTCAGCATGTGAGCTTCTTGGGAGCATTCCAGATTCAAACCACAACACATTAAATCTACACATACATGAGAATCACCTCCCAGGTGTCAGACTCATGCCAGGTGGCTGAAAATCAATAGCAGTTGAGGCGGAAGTGGCCTGTGTTCTCAAAGGTCCTGCTAGGGAAGTTGAATATTAAAAAGATAATCCTATAATCCTGGATGTGGTGATACGATTTACAAAATCCCACAGTTCTGCAGCGTTGAGACCTTCTCTGCCCCATATGGGAGCCACTGGCCACCTTTGGCCACTTGAAAGGTGGCAGGGCTGAGCTGAAATGTGCTCTAAGTGGCAGTTCCACTCTGGGGGTCTTCTCTGCCACTTCCCATGTGGAGGAGAAAAGGGTTAACTGCCAGAGGAGGTTGTTGGTGGTATTTCACTCAATCACCCAAAAGACTTATCTATGCAATAAACACACAAGAGCCAATACTCTTTTTATATGAGAGAGGGCATGACGGGTCTGACCATACCAGCTCTGGCCTCTTACTACAGCTCACCCAACTCTCTTTTATTTATAGACAGTCAGGTAAAAGGGGAAGAACCAGGAGGAGCTTCTTCTGTGATGGACAGGATAGGGTGGAGTTAGGGGAGCCATTCTCTTAAGGGAAAACTCCAGAAGGAGACAGGGAACCACTCGCATGCAGCACCACATGCCTCCTGGCAGTTCCTAGAAGCCAGGCCTCTGTGTCCCATGGCTCAACCTCATCTGATTCTGCTAAATAAGAATGGCTTCCCACATCTCACCCTTTTTAATATTTAAAATGCAAATGGTGGACAATTATGTTAAATCTCCGAATCTTGGTTCTGAGAGTAGCTCTGAGGTCCTGGTTCTTGGTTCTGAGGGTATGGTCACCTATTATCACGATCCAAAAAGAATTAGTAGCAAACATGTTATTCCAATACCATAACTTAGGAAATATCTGATCAACCAGGAATGTAGAGTCCATGAGATCAATTCTATCTTGTGAGTATCCTGGATGTGGTGCTATGATTTTACAAGATCCAGGCTATTGTTACTGCTATGTCAAATGTCCATTAAGTGATTCTTAATTATCTCTTAGTCTCGTTGGGAAATATGATATTTAGTTGTAGCATAACATGCTTAAAATCATTATGGCATTTAAGCTTTTGTTTAAATTGGAGAGCAAAAGGCTCATCACTGATATTTGTAATAGTAGCTGTTAAAGCATTTAATTTAATCTCAGTCATTCTATTAATACTTAACTTTCAGGGGCCATGGCATCTTAACAGAAGGAATCATGCCCCTAGATAAAATGAATGTGGGAATAGATAGAAACCCAGAAGAATACATTAGATATATATGAACCAAATTACCATCAAAGAAATAACTGTTAGAATACAAATGTGACTTATTCATCCTTTTAGTGTAATATCAATCTGTTTGTTGGATTGCAACCTGGTCTCCATTACATGGTTATTTGGGTCTTACTTTGCAGAAGTGCAAAGTAAGACCCAAATAATAGGGAATAGTCCAAATTACATGGAGTTTCAAAAATCAGAATGATTATATATTTAATCTTATTTTTATATTCTGAAAATTGTTTTAAACAACTCAATTATTTACCTACTTCCTTAGATCTCTCAGAGCATGAAAGATTTAGATTAAACATGGTTGCTTGTAGATTCTTTTCAAGCAGTAAAAGTGAAAAATTTAGTGGCAATGTTGCCACATTAGGCCTTGCTGGCTTTGAATTTTCTAGGGGAAAATATTTTGACCTAACTGTCTTTGATCAATTTTTTAAGGTCAATCCAAAACCATATCCACCACCTTTAGAAATAGTATGTAGCATTGGCAAGACATTTGTATATTTTATCCATTTAGGAAAAGTGTCCAATTCTATCACAAATCAATTAAGACAGTAAGAAATTGGTGGATATTTCATAGAGATGACTGGTTTTATATGAGAAAGTCCCATTCTAATAACTCTTTGAACATACAATCCTAAGTTCCAAGGGCTGGTATAATTGGCTGGCCTAGGTATTTCTTATGCTGTCTATTTCTTAAAGGTTACATCTAGACAGCTAGAGTCTATCATGGGACCAGCATATAGATAAGTCTCCATTGCAGCCAGTAGAGTCAAATCCAGTCACATGGATGGGTGTAAGGTGAACATCTGTAAAACCTCCATCATGTGACACCATCAGCAAACACTGGAATTGATTCTCCAGTCTACATCATTGGATGTATTAAAGGTGGATCTGGGAAATGGGGCCCACAGATCTCCCATATATTTTACTTACCTGAAAGTTAAATAGAGCTAACATATAAATATTGTTGTTGGATATTTAAGATCTCTTTATTGTAAAATCTGGTGTATTCTATTTCTCCATGTGTCACACAGCAGTAGTGAAACTCCTAATATAATAATTTTTAAACACTATTTTTTGAAATTATGTAGATTTACATAGGGATCTGTTTCCCCCTTTTTTATTTTTATTTATTTTGTAGAAAGATTGCTATATACTGGAGCTTTAGTAATCTTAATTTGTAGACATTAACCTAGGATTGTACAAATATTCAAAACATAAAAAGTGACAATAAATATTTATATTTGAGGAAGATTAATAAAAGTTACCTATAATTAAATCAATGTTGTTAAGTTGAAAAGGCATTACAATAAAAGAGAAAAGGCCCACTTTCTACCAAACATATGATCTGATTTTGTCTCTGATAGGGGGCTGAGTTACAAAGCTATAAAATGCAGTTGGTACAGACATTGAAAATTAGTCTCATCACCTGTTTGTTTTATAGATATTGTCCTTATTATTCTAAATTAACTTAAATCATCATATTAGAATTGGTAGTATCTCTCAGGATATTTAAAAATCTTAGAATATATGTCATTGATCTAGCAATTGTATTTTATGGGATCTATGGAAAAAAATCTCTATATAAAGATGTAGTTGTATGAATATCTTTAATAACCTGTTTTTAAAGTAGCAAAAATAATCCAAATGTCCAACATAGGGTTTTGGATAAATGAACTATGTGACAAAAATCTGGCATTTAAAGTAATGTTGTAAAAGAATGCTAAGTATGCGCAATCTAAAGCAATGTTATAAGCTTTAAATTAACAATATAATTGTGTATGTAGAAAATATCTGTATCTCTCAGCTTATAGATGGAAAGCAGTTTAAAAGATTTAGTAGTTAGGGCTGGGGATATAGCTCAGTTGGGAGAGTGGTTGCCTCACAAGCACAAGGCCCTGGGTTCAATCCCCAGCACTGCAAAAAAAAAAAGATTTAGTAAATGTTAATAATAATTGTTAGAACCTCCAAAGAAATTCTTTATGTATACTTATTTTTTCCTAAGCGGGTCTCTTGACAAAATGTAGGGAAGGTACCTTAATCTTGAAACCATATTTATATTTAGCCTGTTTATCTGAATATTATTTTATAAAATTTCCATATATAATTATTTGATATAAATTAAGTAACATAATCTAATATCACATCTGAAACATGAAACAGACAAGCCAAGCGCTTTCTCATATAAAACCAGTCATCTCTATGAAATATCCACCAATTTCTTTTCATGAAACAGACAAGCCAAGCGCTTCCCCCTCTTGGGGGAAAGTGTCAAAATACTTCTGTATCCCATATTGTTAGCCTTTAAATAAGTCAGTATCTCCTGAATGTCCTCTAAAAATAGAGCTAAGATTTAATTCTTAGTGCAGAGAGTAATATAAAAAGTGTACAACTTATATTAAGTTAATTTAAAAATAGTAAACAATATAATTAATTTTTTAATAGTTATTGTTACATAAGTTTGCAAGAGACTATTATTGAAAAAGCCTTAGTTTGAGGAGCATCAGCTTAGTAAAATGTTTCTTTAAACCTTATGTTGTAAAGACTTCTTTATCTGGAAAACAAGAATATAATTAATATAATAATACTAATTACCATGGTTAATTAAAATATAATCATTGATGTTTTTATATTAATCAAATTTGGCTTTTAAAGAGAAATTTAAAATTTGGAATGCAAGGTGGCATTTTAAAATAAGTTATTATTAAATCAAATTGTATAAACCATAATGTCTTTGATATTAGCCTTTTTTTATAATAGAAATTCAACAGGCATAAGAAGTCATTTTATTAGAATGAGAAATTAATGTTTTAAGTATTTTCCTCTTCTTCTATCCTTTAGCTAGAAGGTCCAATTAATAGGAGTCTGTAAAAAGGTCTTATCTATAACTGTAACTACCCTTTATGATAGAGACTTAGTAGTATTTAAAGACTAAAACACTTTTAATAACCTTAGCTGCTTATGTCAGTCATATATAGCCAATTTAATTATAAATAGCCAATTATATATCACTAATTTAATTACATGTAAATCTTTTGAAAATTAATTTGTACAAATTTTGTTTCAATTTATTCGATATATAATAGTCTTCTATTTTTATCAGGTGAAAAAAATTTTTAGACACTAATATATTACACCTGATAGTTCAAGTACTAGCATCTTGGTTCTCGATGAGAATATAGAAAATAAAGGAATTTTAGACCTTCTTTATATGAACAAAATTACTAATATGTTTAATGTTTAAATATATTTCAGTTAAGAGTATCTGATGTTTTCATATTTAGTAGATGATGTTTCTATTGATGATCTTTTAGCCTCCCATCCTTGTAAATCAATTAAGTATCTCCTGTAATAAAAACTTAGATAATTAATTTAATTACATAAATTAAATTTATTTATTCTTAATTGCAAAAGTCAAGATATCAAACTAATGTAATTACTACTAATTATTTCTTTCCTGTTTAAAGAAAAACCATTAGAAACAAGGGACATAGATCTTAAATATCATAGAAGTTAGCAATTTTGTTATTTATTTGACCACCTGGAAAAATATGAATTAGTTAAGAAGCTTCTTTACCTGGAAAAATGTGAGTTAATAAGTATAAAGAAGGGGTGGGGTTGTGGCTCAGTGGTGGAGCACTTACCTAGCATGTGTGAGGCACTGGATTCAATTCTCAGCACCACATACAAATAAGTAAATAAAGTTTCATCAACAACTAATAAAAATACTAAAAAAAGTATAAAGAAGTCTTCTAAAATTTTCAGTTGTGTACCTAATATAAATTGAATCATTCATTCATGTGAATTAAAGTTATATGGATCCATATTTATTTTAATTTAAAAATGTGAGCATGCTCATCAAACTGTAAATAAATTTTGAAATCATGTAAGTACAGTCACTGTGTGCACACATTTATAGATCAAGAATTTAAGATATAAAAAGAAAAACCAAAATAAATTGGGTTGCCTGCTTTTGTCCTGATGATCGTTATTCACCTTTAAAATCATCCCTAAAAAGCAAAAATCAATCCATCAAAAGCACAATTAGAACATTTTTTTTATCAACTTCAGAAGAAAAAAATATTTTCTTTCCCCTTTTTAAATTTTTTTCTTTTCTTGAGTCTGAGTGGTGTCCTAGTCAGTTTGCAGGTGTCCCCATTTACTTTTCAATGGAAGCCTTCCTTGACACCTGGAAGGCACTAAAATAAAGATGAGTGGTCCCAACAAAAACTTGATGCTGAGGGAATTTTAACCATTTCTTATTTTTAGGAGAGATTTGACTGTCAAAGAAAATTATGAGACCTTATTTTCCATTACTTTTGAGAATGAGGCTACTATGCTAAGCTCCTTCTGAGACAGGCCATTGGATATTGACCTGATTTGTCCATGGCTATCTATCCAGCAGTTTTGGGTGTATAGTTTTAGGGTTATTTTTCTCTCAGTGACAAACAGGTTAAATCTTGTTCCTCAGGTAAGCTGAGAACAGGGGCTTGAAGTCAGGCACCTTTTTGATATTTTAAAAACCTTTCCTTGAGACAGTTGCAATCCTAAATATTGAACCTGTTGATGGTCTAATTGAGCTTTCTTTTTTGAGATCTTATAATCCCTATCAGGTAAGAAGTTTAGGAGCTCTGCAAAGGCCCTTTGATATTCCTCCTGGGGGGAGGCACATAAAGGATGTCATCTACATATTGGAGAACAATTACAAATGTTTTATCTCTGAATTTTGTTTAGTCCTTAGCTAGGGTTTGTCCAAATAGGTGAGTGCTATCTCCAAATCCTTGAGGCAACACTGTCCAGAGTAGTTGTTACAAAGTCTGAAAAATTTTCCTCTAACTCCTGCTGAATTTGGCTGGGATATATATATATATATATATATATATATATATATATATATATATATTTTTTTTTTTTTTTCTGGGCAGGTAATTCTCTCCATGCTCTTTGTGCATATGCACTTATTTGAGCATAAGTTTGTAAGTCAAAAGTCAATGTTGTCTCAAATAAGCAAATTGTTGTGAGCCAGTAAGCATATCCAAGGTAATCTGAACTCCATTCAATTTTTTAATTGCCACCTGATCTGAATGATGCTCTATCAAGTTGGATTTCCATGTTAAATACTCGCCTACAGAAAGGCAGGAGCTAGCTAGGAAGAGCCAATCCTTAGGTGGCAAAACCTCATTGCAAATGGACTATAAGAGACTTAATACGAATGGCATGTTCACTTCATACATAGACCATGCAGATTTTAACTCCATTAATGGTGTAAAAGGAATAGACATATGAGTTCTTTTTGGTCCCTGAAAACCCTGAGTATCATTTTGTTCAAAAATAGGGTATAACCCAAATTTTGTTAATTCCTTCTTTGCTGCATTAACAGTGGTTGGAATTCTTGATCTTGTGACTTCAAGTTCTTCCCCAGGAGCAAGGTGGAGCATTGAAATAGGACCTTTCAAACGATTACAGAAGTCCCATGCTAGATCATCTTCCTCTACATCTGAATGCCTTCCGGTCCTCTGAATAGAAACTTTGCCCCCACTATCAGGTGTCCCTCAGTCCACAGAAACATGCTTGGGGCTAGTTTGTGAATCCTTTTCTTTTTTATCAACCAACAGTTCCCCAGAAGACAAAGAGGTCCTGGAGGACAAGTATTTCTGACTCTTAGATCTGAAGCTCTTAACAGCATTTTAAGACTTGTGCTCAAATCTTCCAAAAACCACAAATCAACATCTTGGTCCAAATGAAAGCAAGCTTCTATTACAGTCCAAACTCAATTCCCATAGCCTGCCATTATGCTTCCAATCCCTGTGCTATTTCTCTTTTGAACAAGAGATTTGGCCCTGAGGGGCTCTGCCTGAGCAGGGAAAAGCCATGCCTGAGCAGGGAGCAGTCATGTTTTTAGTGGGCCTTTTCCTTCCCACCAGGGAGCAGAAACCATGCTGTTTCTGGAGGGCTGGAAGCCTTGGCGGGAACACACTTATTTAAACTAGAAAACTTGCCAAGTAATTTCCCCTTCCTAACTGAGGGGTTTTCTCTGAATTCCTGACAGGATGTTTTTGCACCTGTCTAAGGCAAGTTAGCCCTCAGTGTCACACAGTCACAGAGATGCAGCAGACCTGCCTGGCCAAGCCTGCGGTATTCAAAGCAACCTTATATATCAAGGACTGTAGGAGTTGTGTCCTTTCCACTGAATTTTCACTCTGCCTGAGTATTGAATATAGCTGAATAAATTTACTTTTATTTATCTCTCTGTAGATAGTGAATTCCCCAGGCTTAATGTCACACAATGAAATTCCCTTTTCTTTCTTACTACTAAACTTATTCCCATGCACACACTTCTCACACAATGGGGCTGAACATCCT
This sequence comes from Glaucomys volans, assembly GCA_020662805.1. Classification (NCBI taxonomy): domain Eukaryota; kingdom Metazoa; phylum Chordata; class Mammalia; order Rodentia; family Sciuridae; genus Glaucomys; species Glaucomys volans. The sequence continues at coordinate 8,639 of JAJEJO010032126.1, forward strand.
TACCTTTCTTCTAAAATCCTCTCGAACAGTCGCTGACCAGGCACCCAATGTGCGGGTCCTCCCCGCCACATCCCATGTGGAGGAGAAAAGGGTTAAGTGCCGGAGGAGGATGTTGGTGGTATGTCACTCAATTACCCAACATTACTCAATAAACACATGAGAGCCAATGCTCTTTTTAAATGAGAGTGGGCATGACGGGTCTGGACATACCAGCTCTGGCCTCTTACAACATGGTGTAGCCCAACTCTCTTATTTATAGACAGACAGGTAAAAGGGGCAAGGACCAGGAGGAGCTGCTTCTGTGATGGACAAGAAAGAGTGGAGTTAGGGGAGCCATGTTCTTAAGGGAAAATTCCAGAAGGAGACAGGGAACCACTCCCATGCAGTGCCACATGCTTCCTGGCAGTTCCTAGAGGCCAGGCCTCTGTGTCCCAGGGCTCCACCTCATCTGATTCTGCTAAATAAGGATGACTTCCCACAACACACTATATTTCAAAGGCTTGGAACAAAAACTAAGGATGCAAAATATTTCACTTGTAAGCTTTTATGTGAATTTAAAAATACGTGTAATCAATATGCATTTTCAAACTTTTATTTAAAAATGGACAGAGAGTGGTGTGCACTTGTTGCACGAGGCCTGATGTTTCTACAGCACATGTGCCTTGAGGAATTTGCACTCCAGCTGAGTCATGGTGCACCACCTCACAGAGTCACTGATTTTGTGGTGAAGACACTTTTTTCACATCCATTCTCACCATTTTTCTAGCATATGGTACTTTGTCATTAGCTGTGGTCACCATGTGGCAGGATAGAGCTCTTGGACTCGTCCCTCCCCCTTGACTTGAACACTGTGCTCTGTACCTGCATCCCCAACACCCCAGCCTCTGGCAACTGCTGTCATGTTCTACTCTCCACACGAGGTCAATGTTAGAGTCTACAGATGAGAATCTGAATAGGAGAGCATGCTGTGTTTGTCATTTCGTGCCTGGTCATTTCAGTCAACACAGTGTCTTCTAGGCTTGTCCCTGTTGCTGCAAATGACAAGAGTTTGGAAATGTGGCATACACAATGAAAGACGATTTAGCCATAAAAAAGAGAACACATATATGTATGTATGTATATATATGTATGCATATATGTATATGTATATACATACATATATATACATATGTATGTATACATACATATATATTCATATATATGTATTTGTACATATGTGTATATATACATATATATGTATATATGCATGTCTATATATATACATATATATACATACATTTATATATATATATATTTGAGACAAGATCTTGCTATATTGTCCAGGCTGATCTCAAACTCATGATTCTCCTGCCTCTGTCTCTTGAGTAG
>JAJEJO010032130.1:7059-18389 GCA_020662805.1 Glaucomys volans
TTTGTCTTCATTGTTGAATCATAACAGAGATGTCTTTGCAGAAATTGGCAATGTTGTGCTCCACGCTTTATTTCCAATGGCATCACACTGTGGTCCATATGCAAATCTGTATTTGTGCAAACTGGTGCTTTGGTGTACGTGCTGGGGTGAAGGAAAGTCTTTCCTACCAGGTCAAATGGCAGGAAAGCTAAATCTTCATATTCTTATTGAGGTATCCCTTCAAAAATTAAGGGCAGAATCAGCAATGGGGGAGGGCCTTTAAATCCTCAGCAATTGCACTTTTGGTCAGTAACCATCCATGTTTCTTGAAAAACCTGGCCCCTACTTCTTGCTGTATTTGCATAGCACTTAGCAGATAGAGAAAGTACCTGGAATGTTTGGGGAGAATACTCACAACGACAAACTCTTTTACAGTCCCTTCACAGAATTGGTTTCCTCTCTGACACCCTTCTGCATTTCATGCACAAGCAATATTCATTACACCTCCCTGTTTAAATATTCAAATCCAGCTTTTTACAATTTCTCTCTTTCAGATGGATGCATGTTCAAGATTCCTGTGATGCTCTGTGAAAATGTGCTCATCCTGACCTCATCAGGCATTTGTTTCATCCCTCAATTTCTTGTTGTTGGAGGATCATTGCTCCAGTGTGTGACACTGCTCTATAGTTGGCATCTCCAAACTGCTGGTTATGGTGTCCTTGCAAATGTTTAAGGACATAGAGGGTATCTATTTAGACAGGTATTAGTGAGGTCAAGAGACTTACAGCTTATGTGAAGACACCTTATTAAAGTCTTTCTGCATCAATGGGTGAGTTAAAGAGCCCCTTGGAAGATCATAGGAAGAGAATTTCAGAGTGCACCCTAATTGTAAGATAATAGCAGAGGTGCTGGAGCCTGGTTGGAGTACTAAACTTAGAATGCCTCTTGTAGATTGCCAACACCTTGCTAGCCTCTATTCTAAATATTTAGTGAAAAACTTCCTCCTCTCCTCATTAAGGATCTCAGCCATTCCTCACTTGTACTTAGAAGTCCTAAATGCGAGGTTCCAATTGTCTCCTGTTGAGGCATTCTTGGAAGGATATGTCATCACAGCACAGATAATGTTGTTTTTCCCAGGTGAAACTTGACCTAAAACACGGGGTCACCCCATATGCTCCTCTTCTTTGAAATGTCATTGGCTATCCATGTGAGTAGTTGCTAATGCCCTAGGCTGATTCCTAACTCTGCAATCTACCAAGTGAGTCCAGACCAGCAGGAATGTCCTTGTAGGGCCATGCCTCTCTGGGATCTGTGGTAGACAAGGTGATTCACCTGTCCCCGAGCACACATGCTTTCTCCCTTCTCCACCTCTCCTTGTGGGGACCAATTGCTTGCAGGGGATACCAATTCCCAAGATATCATAATGGCTCCTGAGATCCAATGAGCACATCACTCCCTCATGGACATGGATGGTATGGCAACCTGTCAGGTTTCAGCAGGCTCCCTTATCTTGGATGAAGTCTGATATATTAATGCTCAAGCAAAAAAACCCACTACACACTTGCTTTCCTCTTCTCCAGTATTATGATGTTAGGATTCCAATTGTCACCAACAAGATACCCCTGATACTTGTCTGCTTCATCTTCCCTCTTCCCAGAACAGCTGGGTTTGAGGTTTTCTTTTTTACTTTAAAAGAAAAATTCTTTTAGTTATTGATGGACTTTTACTTTTTATATTTGGTGCTGAAAATAGAACCCAGTGACTCTCATATGCTAGGCCAGTGCTCAACCACTGAACCCCAACCCCAACCCATGAGCTTTTCTACAAGTTTCCTCTGCAGTAGCCAGAACCTGAAGAAATTCCCATTGCCATGGCAATCCTATAGCCATTGTACTGCCTAATGGATTTTTGGTGACTGCAGGATGCAAGCGCAGTGCTACGAAGAAGACAGACAAGGCATTCCTAGAAACCCATTTCCCAAGAGCCAGCAACAAGCTCTGGAAAGAGAGAAAACCTGTATTCTCCTCCTTGAGCAAGAGAATTGCACTCCCATCCAAACCAAGCTCCTGCATGCCAGCCCCTACCACTCGTCATATGAGACATCTCCTCTCTCTTGCTGTCATATCCCAGGAGTACTGCGAAACAAGTTAGGCATTTCTTGAGTGGGACTCAAACCAGGGTAGAGCATTGTGTGGGGAAATGAAGGATTGACAGTTCAATGGATAGGACTTTATGCAAATTTTCTCACTGCAACAATATTGACAGGAATTCAATCACACATAGCTACTGGAAGCTTGAAAAGTGAATGCAGATGATTTTTTTTTCTCTGAACAAACATTATTCATGGATTCACAAATCTTGAGAGACATCACCTCTTCCTTTCCCTATACTTATTTATACACCATGCCTCGCCAAGGTGATGAGTTATTCCCTCATTTGGGAAACAGGCTTTTTCCAGCAAAACCATATTTTTAAATCACTCTCTTAAATGAGGTGAAAATCAAGACCCAGCATCACTAGTAAGGTATGCATTTGGCCCAGTTGGTTTGAATTACCTCAAGGAATAGGCCAGGAGGAATGGAAGGAAACCGACAGGTGTGATAATTTTTCAATGGTAAGGGATTGGTGTTCAGGTGTTAAAAATTCCCTCAATTTCCTTTGGTCCCAATGATCAAAGCATATCATATTTCTTACAACGTACTACTTCTTCTCCTGAAACACACCTCCCTGGTTCCCTTGGATAATTTTCTGCTCAGTGAGAATCTACAAATCCCTTTTTCTTTAAAGAGACACGGATAAACCCTTGTGTCATCTTGACACTATGGATATTGGGATTTGTCCTGCAACAAAGGGTCCTGGCTGGATTTTTCTCAAAAGAGAGCAAGAAAATTTGATACTAATGATTTGGCACTGCCTGAGTTGGTTTCTGTGCAAAGCATATCACATGATCAGGACTACAGAACATGCATGCAGTCATCTACCTTATGAAGCCTCTTCAGATCATGCCAGCCCTCTAGTATCTCAACATTTCCTCTGTTCAATCAAGTGAACACAAAACAATTGGATAAGTCTCAGATTTAATTGAAAGCCCAATCAAAAGGGAGTATTCAGGAAGGAGCTATGATGCCAGGAATAATTGCTTCCCCAGAGACGTAAATTCCTTAAGATTTGGTATTCCTCGAGATTAGATCTCTCTCCAGAGTGTAGAGGATGGAATGGTCTCATATGCTGCCAAGTTAAGTGAATCAGATAGTTCTCCAACATGAAAAGTATCACCAGTGCCTAAAGTGGATTCCTCTCCATTTTCAGATTTTGAAATTAAGATTTAGCAAATATTGGACTTCATTGTTGTCATTCAGCTTGGAATGACATTCAAATTATCAATGACACTAGTGTTTGTGAAGGATATGCTTTCTGGGGTGCACTGAAGTCTCTCTTCAAAACAAGTGGGCTTCAACGTCATTCAGTACAACCACAATATCAATTTGAGAACTGAGAGATGTAGGCCAAACTCAAGGGGAACATGTCCCTAGGTATACTCAGATTGTTGTGCTTTGCATGTTTATAGACATCATTTCTTGGCGACTTCTATGAATTGGCACGGAATGAGTAAGTTAACTTCCATGATATCCATCAGCAGCCAGAGGGTCTATGTAAAGCCTGGCTTTCATGTATCACTTGAACTACAGGTTCATATTGTATGAAGCCGTTTTCTTCAGACTTTTGTTAATTTTGAGGGATGTCATAGGAGATGCTGTGTAGGGATGTGTAAAGGATTGTAGGTTCTGATTTTTATCAAGGAAATGAAAATGATTTAATTCTAATGTTAGTACAGGGATGCCCCACAAATGCCTATTTAAAATAATCCCAATGAGAATTGAAATCAGAGACATTAGTTATGTGAAATGAATAGTATGGATGTCAGCAATTACTACAGAAAAGGTCTTGGAATTTCAAAATGCTGTAGGATGTCCTTGTTCTGTATCCTAAAACCTATCACACATTTCATATGTCAATTGCTTTATCTATTTTTCAAGCTAAGATTTAACAGGTATTGTGTCTTCATTGTTGCATCATTTCTGTGGAGCTTTTTAATGCTGTGTTCCACGTTTTATTTCCATTCACATCATCATGTTGTCCACATGCAAAACTGTACTTGTGCAAATTGAAGTGATTTTGTGCATGTGCTGAAGTGAAAGAAAGTCTTTCCTACCAGGTCATATATCAGGAAAACTAAATCCATATCTTCTTAATGAGGCATCTGTTCTAAATTCAGGGTAGAGTCAGCAATGGGGGAGGGCCTTTAGGTCGTCAGCAATTGCGCTTGTGGTCAGTGACTCTAATTATTTATTGACAACCTGGCCCCTACTTCTTGCTGTATTTGCATAGCATGTTATAGATGAAGAAATTTCCTGGAATGTTTGGGGAGACCACTCAAAAGGACAACCTCTTTTACAGTCCCTTCACAGAAGATGGTTTTCTCTCCAACACCCTTCTGCATTTAAAACACAAGAAATATCCATTGCATTTCCCTGTTTGAATATTCAACATCCAGACTTTCTATGATTCCTCTTTTTCAGGTGGATGCATGTTCATGTTTCTGTGATGCTCTGTAACAATATGCTCATCCTGCCCTCATCAGGCATTTGTTTCATCCCTCAATTTCATTTTGTTGGAGGATTGTTGTGCCATTGTGTGTTACACTGGCTTATAATTGACATCTTCAAACTGCTGATAAAGGTGTCCTTCCAAATGTGCATAGGGTCTTGGTTTAGCCAGGTGATACTGAAGTCAAGAGGTTTACAGCTTATGTGAAGACATCTTATAAACTGTTTCTGCATCAAAGGGTGAGTTAAAGGGTCCCTTGGAAAATCATAGCAAGAGACTTCGTGAGTGCAACCTAATTGTAAGACAACAGCAGAGGTGCTGGGTCCTGGTTCGTGTACTAAATTTAGAATGTCTCTCCTAGATTGCCAGCACCCTGCTAGCCTGCATCCTATATGTTTAGTGATGAACTACCTCTTCTCCACATTGAGGAGTTCAGTCATTCCTCACTTGTACTTATATGCCCACAATGCCAGGATCCAGCTGTCTCCTGTTCGTTCATTCATCAATAGGTTTGTCATTCCATCACAATTGGTGTGTTGTATTCCAGTTCAAATTTGACCTAACACACCACATACAGAGCCACCCTGCATTATCCTATTCTCTGAAATATCATTGGCTATCATTGTGCAGGGCTGCTAATGCTCTTGGCTGATTCCCAATTCTGCAATCTACTGAGTGATTCCACACCAGCAGAACTGTTATAGTAAGGCCCTGGCCCTGGCACCTGTGATATACAGGGTGACCCACCTGTCACCGAGTACACCGTCTTTCTCCCTTGTCCACTAATCCTTGTGGGGACCAATTGTTTGCATGGGGTACCCATTCCCAAGGAATCATAATGTCTACTGAGGCCCAGTGAGCACACCACGCCCTCATGGACATGGATGGTATGACAACCTGTCAGGTTTCAGCAGGTTCCTTTACCTTGAATGAAGTCAGATGTCTAAATGTCCAAGTGTTCAAGTCAACTACACTCCCACATTCCACTTCTCCTGTGTTAAGAGGTTAGGATCACATTTGTCATAACAAGACACACCTGGGACTTGCCTGCTTCATCTTCCCTCTTCCAGCACAGCTGTGTTAGAGGTTATCTTTTTTACTTGATTATTACTTCTGTAGTTGTTGATGAACTTTTATTTTATTGTTTATATGTGGTGCTGAAAATAAAACCCAGTGCTGCTGACATGCTAGGCAACTTCTCTAGCACTGAGGCACAACCCCAGGCCATGAGCTTTTCTTCAAGCACCCTCTGCAGTAGCCAGAACCTAAAGAAACTACCATGACCATGACAACCCTGTTGGCATTGTTGTCTAATGGACTTTCGCTGACTGTATGCTGTATGTGCAGTGCAGTTAGAATGACATAGAGCCTTCCTTTGAAACTCATGTTGCCCAAGACCCAGAAACAAGCCCTGGAAACAAACAAAACTGCATTCTTCTCCATGAGCCAGAAAATTCCATGCCCTTCCAAACTAAGCTCCCACATGCCAGCCCCTACCACTCTCCATACTAGAGATCTCCTTCCTCTTGCTCTCATGTCCCAGGAGTACTGGGAAACAATTTAGGCTTTTCTTGAATGGGATAAAAACCAGGAGAGCAGCATTTTGTGGAGAAATGAAGGGCTGACAGTTCAATGGATAGGACTTTCTGCAAATATTCTCACTGCAAAAATTTTGACAGGAATTCCTGCACATATAACTACTGGCAGCTTAAAAATTGAATGTGGATGTTTTTCTTCTTGGAGCAAAACTTATACATGGATTCAGAGATCATGTGATACATCACCTCTTCCTTTCCCTATACATATTTAAACACTGTGCCTCACCAAGATGATGAAACATTCCCTTATTTGGGAAACAGTCTTTTCCCAGCTAAACCATCTTTTTCAACCTCTCACTTAAGTGAGGTGAATAGCAGGACCAGCACCTCTACTGAGGTATTCATTTGACCCAGTTGGTTTGTATTTCCTCAAGGAATAGGCCAGGAGAATAAAAAGAAACAGACAGTTGTGATCATTTTTCACTGGTAAGGGCTTGGTGTTCAGGTGTGAAAACTTCCTTCAATTTCTTTGGTCCCAATGATCAGAGCATATAATATTACCTACTACTTCCTACTTCTCCTACTGAAACACACCTCCCTGATAACCTCGGATAAATGTCTGCTCATTGAGGAGCTACAACTCCCTGTTTCTGTAAAGGGACAAGGATAAGCCCTGTGTTCTCTTGACACCATAGACATTGGGATTTTACCTGAAACAAAGGTTACTGGTTTGATTTTTCTCCAAAATGATGTAGTGAATTTGAAAGAACTTATTTGTCACTGCCTGGTGTGGTATTCTGCAAAGCATTTCACACAGTCAGACCTGGAGAACATGCAGTCATCTAACCTAAGAAAGCTTTTTAGATGATGCCAACCCTCTAGTATCTCAAACTTTCCTTCTCTGTTCAATCAAGTGAATAATAAACAATTGGATAAGTCTCAGATTTAATTGAAAGCACAATCAAAATGGAGTATTCAGGACGGAGCTGTGATCCCAGGAAATTCTTTCCCAGAGATGTAGATTCCTTAAGATTCCTGACAATGAGACATCATTCCGGAATATAGAGGTTTTAACAGTCTCAATACTATGCTGCCAAGTGTAGTGCATCATGAAGTTCTATATCATGAAAATGCTTACCAGGACCTAAAATGGATTCTTCTCCATTTTCGGATTTTGAAGTAAAGAATGAACAAGTATTGAGACTTCATTGTTGCCTTTCAGGAGGAAATGACATTCCAAATATCAAAGGCACTAGTGTTTGAGAAGGATATGCTTTCTGGGGCACACTGCATTCTCTCTTCAAAACAAGTGGGCTTCTAAACCTCAATGTTGTTCAACATAAATGCAATATCAACTTGAAAACTGAGAGATGTTGACCAACCCAGGAGCACTTGTCCCTAGGTATACTCAGTTTGTTGCTCTGTGCATGTTTATAGACATCATTTCTTAAAGACTTCTATGAATTGGCACTGAATAAAAAAAATTAGCTTCTGGTGATACATTTCAGCAGCCACAAGGTCTATATAAAGTTTGGATTCCACAATTCACTTGAGATCCAGGTTCAACTTTTATGAAGCATTTTTTCAGACTATTGTTAATTTTGAGGGATGTCTGAGATGCTGTGTAGAAATGTGTAAAGTATGGTAGGTTCTGATTTTTTATCAAGAAATAAGAATGATTTAATTCTGATGCTAGTGAAGGGATGACCCAAGAAAACCTACTTAAAATAATCTCATTGATGAATCGATATCAACGGCATTCGTTATGTGGAACATTTAGTAGGGATGCCTGCAATTATTACAAAAACAGTCTTGGAATTTCAAAATGCTCTAGGATGTTCTTTTCCTGCACCTGAAGTCCTATCCACCTTTCATATGTCCATTGTTTTAACTATTTTTCAAGTTAGGATTTCACAGGTATTTTATCTTCATTGTGTCATCATGACAGAAATGATTTTGTTGGGATTTGTGATGCTGTGCTCCACGCTTCATTTCCAGTGGCATTAAAATGTGGTCCACATGTAAATCTGTACTTGTGAAAATTGAAGTGTTTTCATGCATGTGCTGGGGTGAAGGAAGACCTTTCCTACCAGGTCCTATGCCAGGAAAACTAAATCTGCATATTCTGAATGAGGTATCCCTTCTAAGCTTCAGAGTAGAGTCAGCAATGGGGAAGGTCCTTTAAGTTCTCAACAATTGCACTGTGGTCAGTAACTATCCTTGTTTATAGAACGACATGGCTCCCGACTTCTTGTTGTATTTGCATAGCACTTTGCAGATGATAAAATTTCCTGGAATATTTGGGGAGACCACTCACAAGGACAAACTCTTTTACAGTCCCTTCACAGAAGGTGGTTTCCTCTCCAATAACCTTCTGCATTCTGAGCACAAGAAATATCCATTAAACCTCCCTGATTGAATATTCAACATCCAGCCATTCTATTATTCCTCCCTTTCAGATGGATGCATCTTCAAGTTTCATGTGATGCTCTGTAACAATGTGCTCATCCTGCTCTCATCCAGCACTTGTTTCATTCCTCAATTTCAGGTTATTGGAGGATCATTGCTCCAGTGTGTGTGATCCTGGCCTATAATTGCCATCTTCAAACTGCTGGTTAATGTTTCCTTGCAAATGTGCCCAGGGTCTCTGTTTAGACAGGTATTAGGGAGGTCAAGAAACTTACAGCTCATGTGAAGACACCTTGTTAAAGTGTTTCTGCATCAATGGGTGAGATAAAGGGCCCCTTGGAAAATCATAGGAAGAGAATTTATGAGTGCACCCTAATTGTAAGACAGCAGTGGTGCTGGAGCCTGGTTTTTGAGCTAATAATAGAATGTCTCCCTGAGATTGTCAGCACCTTGCTAGCCTATATCCTACAAGTTTAGTGATGAAGTTTGTCCTCTCCACGTTGAAGAATTCAGCCATCCATCAATTGTACCTAGAAATCCTCAATGCCAGGTCCCAGTTTTCTCCTGTTGGGGCATTTATGGAAAGATGTGTCAACACACCACAATTGGTGTGTTCCCCAGTTCAAAATTGACCTAACCCACCAAGTGACCCCATTTGCTCCTCTTCTCTGAAATGTCATTGGATATCCTTGCAAGTGGCAGTTAATGCCCTAGCCGATTCCTAACACTGCAATCTACCATGTGAGTCCAGACCAGCAGGAGTGTCATCTTAGGGTCATACCACTAAGGTCCTGTGCTAGACATGATGACCCACCTGTCTCTGAGAACACCCATATTCCTCCCTTGACCACTACTACTGGTCAGCATCAATTGCTTGAGGGGGTAGCCTTTCCCAAGAAATCACAATGCCTCCTGAGACCCAGTGAGCACACCACACCCTCTTGGACATGGACTGTATGGCAACCAGTCTGGTTTCAGGAGGATGAAGTCAGATGTCCCAATGCCCAAGATGACAAAACCACCACATACCCTCATTCCACTTCTCCCATGTTAAGAGATTAGAATCACATTTATTGCAAACAAGAGACCCCTGGGACTTGCCTCCTTCATCTTCCCTCCTCCCAGCACAGCTGGGTTTGAGATTATCTTTTTATTCTTTATTAATACTTCTTTAGTTGTTGATGGACTTTTCTTTTATTATTTATATGTGGTGCTGAAAATCGAATCCAGTGCCTCTCACATGCTAGACAAGTGCTCTATTATTGAGCCACAACCCCAGCCCATGAATTTTTCTTCAAGGTTCCTCTGCAGTAGCCAGAACCTAAAGAAACTCCTATGGCTATGGCAACCTTGATGCCATTGTGTTTTCTAATGGATTTTTGTACTGCAGGCCATATATGTGGTGCAGCTACAATGACAAAGTGCCATTCTTGAAGTCCATGTTGGCCAAGACCCAACAACAAGCCCTGTAAGGAGAAAAAACCTGCAATCTCCACAATGAGCCAGAAAATTCCATGCCTTTCCAAACCAAGCTCCCACATGCCAGCCCCTACCACTCTCCATACTAGAGATCCCTCTCTCTTGCCCTCATGTCCCAGGAGTACTGGGGAACATTTTAGGCATTTCTTGAATGAAACAAAAACCAGGATAGCAGCATTTTGTGGAGAAATGAAGGACTGACAGTTCAATGGATAAAACTTTCTGCAAATATTCTCACTCCAAAAATGTTGACAGTAATTCCTGCACACAAAACTACTGGACGATTGAAAACTGAATGATAATCAATTTTTCATTGAGCAAGTATTTCTCACTGGTCGTAGATCCTGTGGTCTATCACCTCTTCCCATTCCCTATACATAATTACAGATTGTGCCTCATGATGTTTCTTAGACATTCCCTTGTTCAGAGAAACACACTATGCCCATGAAATCCAACTTCACCAAGCACCCACATGCTTGAGGTGAAAAGAAAGGTCCAGCACTTCCACTGCAATATTCATTTGGAACAGTTGCTTAAAATATTCTCAAAGAAATCCAGAGAGGAATAAAATCAATGAGACAGGTGTGAGCAATTTGAAATTGTAAGGACTTGGCGTTCAGGTGTGAAGGATTCCCTCAAATTCCTTAGTTCACAAAGATCAGAGCATACAATATTTCCTACAATTGTCTACTAATCCTATTGCCACCTGCCTTCATGCTTCCCTCAGATAACTGTCTGCTTGATGTTCAGATATAGCACTTTGTACTTTAGAAGGAAAGGGATATGTCTTTCTCTCCTCATTACTCCCTAGACAATGGGATTTGAACTCCAACAGTGGATACTGGCTACATTGTTTTCAAAAGTGATCTACAGAATTAGATTGAAATTATTTGGCTCTTCATTGGTGTGGTTTTTCTCCAAACCATTTCATATAATCATGTTGGGAAACATGCAGTCATCTGCCTTATTGAGCCTCTTCAAGTCATGACAAACCTCAAGTGTGTCTACATTACCACCTTTGATCAATGAAGTGAGCACAAAATGGTTGGAAAAGTAATATATTTAATTGCTTGCACATTCTAAAGAGAGTATTCAGCAAGCATCTATGGTGCCAGCCAAAAATGTTTCCCCAGAGACCTGAACTGCTTTAAAGGCACTATTCCTTAAGATGTGAAAAGGCTCAGGAATGCAGAGGTTACCAACTTCTCATTAATATGCTGGCAAGTGTATTGAATCAGCAAGTGCTTCGAGAAGAAAATGCTTGCCAGAGTATAGAATTGATTCTTACCAATTTCGCATTTTGAAGATCGAGTTTTC
>JAJEJO010032145.1:2749-34245 GCA_020662805.1 Glaucomys volans
AGATGTGTGGGTTTGTTTATGTGTCTTCTATTCTCTACCATTGGTCTGTTTTTCTGCTTTTATGCCACCTCTGTGCAGTTTTTGTTACTGTGGCTCTGTAGTATAATAAAGAAGTCAGGCATTGTGATTCCTCCAGCATTGCTCTTTTGTCTTAGAATTACTTTGGCTATTCTGGGTCTTTTTTCTCCCATAAAGATTTCATGACTTGTTTTTCTGGGTCCATGAAGAAATTCATTGGTATTTCAATGGTGAGTTCATGGAAACTCTATGTAACTTTGGGTAGTGTGGCATTTTAACAATACTAATTCTATCCATGAACATTGGAGTTCTTTCTATCTTTTTGTGTTTTCTTCAATTTCTTCCTTCAGTGTTCCAAAATTTCCATTGTAGAGATCTTTAATTTCTTGGTTAGCTTGATTCATAGGAATATCACTTTTTTGAGACTTGTGAAACTATACATTTTTTAAGACATAGGATAGAATTCAGATCTATTGAGACCACTTTATCAGCCTGATCCCCTTTTTTTCCAAAAGCTGCTCAGATTGGTGGTTATCAGAAGCTGAATGAACAAGAGCTGGTGAAGGGTGAGACAGTTGGGTTAGTGGTACTAAATTACATTCCGATAAGCAGGATGATCTGGTGTGCTATTTCACAGGAGGATGGATACAGACAACAATAATGAGCTGTGTCCTTGAATAGCTCAAAGAAAGGATTCTGCATGTTCTCACCATGGAAAGAGAGAAATGATTGAGTAGCAGTGTATAATGAACCTAAACATTAAATAATGTGTACATACATGAAAACATTATGGTACATCATAAATACATAAGATTTTTATACTTTACCTCTCAGTTTAAACAATAAGTTTAATTTAAATTTAAACCTTTAAAAACATTTCCTTCATTTAAAAAATCAAAACAAGTAAAGCCAAATGCTTAAAGATACAAAATTTATTGATTCATTGTAATTAATTTTTAATAATACAAAGATAAAAATTAAGAATTAGATAAATTCCAAGTATGTAATTTATCTGCTATATATAGCCCATATCAAATTATTCCTACATGAATTGAAAGAAGATTTTTATCAGTTATTTATGGAAAAACAAAAATATTTGTCCATGTGTTTAGTGACAAAAAAAATCCTTATTCTTAAGTAGCAATAATAGAGAAAAAGCTATTGGAAAGAATGGGAAGGCACATTGCAATTAAGAAGAAAACATTGTCATTTGGGCATTGGTTAAAAATATTTCACCAATAATCAAAGAGTTCCTACAAAATAGCATGATAAATAATAACAGTATATGGAAATTCACAGAATTAAACAATAAGCAAAATGGACATGAACTAAATCACCAAGAAAAATATTAAGTCTTTGTAATTCATCAAGTGAAGCATTTTGAATATTTAAATAAGGCTGTACTTTAAGATTGCAGAAAAAGACTAGATCAATCATAAACCAAGAAAAGTTAAAATCCAGAAAGATTAATCAAAATGTTAATTCTATTAGAAAAACATGAAGGCTATAATAAAATTCAATAACCAAAATTTTTGGAAAATCTACTTAGAGAAAAGCTTCAAATGTTCAAACATAAAATGAGAAAGATTCTCTAAAGAGAAAGAAAAAACATTTCAAGCTGAGTAACCAGCTTGAAGAATATAGAAATAAATTGGAAGTTCTGAATCAAACATTAAATTTAAAGGAAAAATATAATTGAATATAACAACTGTAAAAAGGTGATAAAATTTAATATAGAAGCATCCACTCAAAATGCCCCATGTGGAATGGCTATAGAGGATGCTCCTCCCAATTGTTTGAAGAACTGGCAAGTCAGGGCCTTTTTGCACTATTAGAGAAACATGGAGTCCATAATGCTTGTGTGTTGGCATCTGCATCTAACTAGACTCAAGACCACAGGTTGGGAAGCACCACAGGCTTTGCTAAAGTGTTTACAAAGGGGAGAGTGTGTGCCCCTCACTCATGTCCCCAGAGGAGAGCAGCCTGCTGTCTTGTGCCTGTGCTGATGCACATTCCATTTATAGGACACTGAAAAACACACTTGCCCAGTGGGCAGCTTATGATCCGGGCAAATGTCAGCTCACCCACTCACAATATCCTCAATCCTCTCAGTTTGCTTCCTGAGAGGGAATGAGTCACTAGAGTGTCTTCCAGCTACCAGGGAACCTTTCTCACACCAGTTCCATATGAGGGCTGGAGACCCTCATAGTGGGAGGAATACTCTCATCCAGGTCCTGCATAGCTGAGAAATTAACTCTGAAATACATGGTTGGATCACCTTCACTCCTTTCTCTCCCTGTGTTTAGTTGACTTTGGAAGAACTACCAGTATGTGCTGGCTTTCTTCTTTGCCATTGAGGAGATCAACAAGGACTCCCACCTGTTCCCCAACCTGACCTTGGGTTTCCATGTCTACAATGCCTTTTCCACTGACCAGTTCACCTTGTGGAGCACTCTGCTTGGGCTGTCTGGAGAAGTGGAGCTTCTCCCTAATTACAACTTCCAGACACAGAGCAAGTCTATTGCTGTCATCGCAGGAACCAAATCAGCATTCTCTGCTGAGATTGGAACCTTTCTGGAGCTCTACAAAACCCCACAGGCAGGTGAACTGTGAATTCTGGAGAGAAATTTGGATCTCCTCCAATGATAGTCATTCACATCTAATCAAAGGAAAATTCAACTGCTGGGCTTCCATATCCCATGAGGGATCAAACACACCCCAGGGAATTATATAGGTTGCAAGACATGTCTGTTTACTCAGCCCTTTATTCCCACAACTTGAGATGAAAAGCACGTTAGGGGCTTGCACTTTGTCTTTCATGGGAAGGCACATGTCCTTTCCTAAGGGAAGTAGAGCTGAAAAGTTTGGTCTTCCCTATGCTCAGAAGGAGATGACTGGGCAATTTCTATAGCAGTTGTGGGGACATGAGCTGTCCCCTCAAAGCTCATTGTGAGATAATGCAAGAAATTTTAGAGGTTAAATGATTGGGTTATGAGAGCCTCCACCTAATCACTGTATCAAACAGCTGATGGATTAACTGGGTGGTGATGGTATGCAGCAGTGGTGGCTTTTCTCCACTATACTCTTCTGCCATGATGTCCTGCTACATCTTGGACCCAGAGAAAGAGAGCTGGCTGCCTAAAGACTAAAATGTCTGAACTCATGAGCCCTCAAATAAACTTTCACTCCTCTAATTTTTGTTGTCAGGTATTTTGGTCTCAGCAGAGAACAAATTGACTGAAAGAGCATTCTTTCTTTTCTCTGAACAGCAATCCATTCATGAGCCCTTTCCCAGAAAATTGGGACATGCACTGCACAAGAGAGCAACCCCAATTCCAATTAAACTCAGAGTCATGACAGTTGTCTTTGCTCATTTAGGTCACATATGGACCTTTTGATTCCATGCTAAGTGATGAAGACCAGTTTCCAACACTCTATCAGATGGCGCCCAAGGACAGCTTTCTGGTCCATGGAATGGTCTCTCTATTGCTGCACTTTGGCTGGACATGGGTGGCACTCTTCGTATCTGATGATTTGAATGGAGAGCAGTTCATGAGAGATCTGAAAGCAAAGATGGTAAAGAATGGTATCTGTGTGGCCTTAACAGAAAAGCTCCCTGCCACTAAGATAATGTATGCTACAGGTGATATCACCTTCATGAGTAGGATCAGAGTCTCCTCTGCAAATGTGCACATACTCCATGGTGAAGCAGAGAACCTCATCACTGTGGACATCACAGCAGACTTCTTTCTAACCACAGGAAAGGTGTGGATCATGGCAGCAAAATGGGATATCGTCATGTATGAGATGAATCACATGCTGCACTCTTTCCATGGAAGCTTCTTGTTCTCACCTCACCAGGGGAGATCCCTGGCTTCCAACACTTTCTCCAGATAGTGAACCCTTCCCAGTACCCAGAAGACTTTTACTTCAGTAAATTGTGGTTGCACCTTTTCCATTGTTCACCTGCTGGGTCGCTATGTGGAAGAATTTATAATTGCTCTCCAAATGCATCCTTTGAGTTTGTGACAGGAGTAGTTGACATGTTGACCATGTCTGACTCCAGCTACTTCATCTATAATGCTGTGTATGCCTTGGCCCATGTCCTCCACAACATGATTATTCAGAAAACTGAAATGGGAACTTCAGAAGATGCTAACCAGCCTAGGCTTCTTCACTGGCAGGTAAAACTCCTCTAGTACCAAGTCTTGCATGGGGCAACTGACAGCATCCATGATTATTATACTCAAGTATCTCATGGCCATGTTTTCTCTTAAGATCAACAGAGTTAGAAAAACTATAATATGGGTTTTTTTCATACTGGATATATTACAGATAAATATTACATACAGATAATTGGATATATACAGATGTTTGTTATATGTATCAGGAGAATTCTCCAAGAGGAGTGGGTGGTTCTTACAATTTAATAAAATAATACATCAAAATACTTTCAAATGTAAGATAAAATTATGTAAAATATCCAAACAGAGCCCATGACCAAATAGGGAAGGAATTAATCAAATCTATACATTTCCGTAGAGTGCACACAAACATAGAGAATACTGACATGGTGGCCACCTTTGACAGCAGATATTCCATCTAAAATACTAAATATGTAGTGCCCCAATTCCTCTGGGAGCTTCTTTGGGTAAAAAGAGAAATGGTTCTGACATAGGATCCTGAAATGACTCTGGAGAATGGATCAGCTTTAGATATCACTATTCTCCCAAACCTGGAAAAGCATGGGAGCAGGACCTGTGGCTCCATTTTTAGATGGCATGCAACCAATGATGACTATCAGTTCAAGATATCTTCCTGGGCCATATGTGGATTTTTTCTAATTTCCACTTGGCTTATCTGAATCCATAACCTATTCATGGAACACATTTATGAGCTCTTCTTCTCATATGTAATTGACAATTTGTTTAATGAATTTTATCAAGTAAATCAATTAAATTTCATTTTAATTTAAATGTTTAGTTAAATATGCACATGTCAAACTATGTCATCAAGTTTAATTTGCCAACTAATGTCTATTTTTACTAACAACATTTGATATGTCATATTGAGTGCATTTATATGTGATTCTAAGAAAACTAGCTGACTTGAACAAGAAAACTCGAATGACATAATTGTGGATTGTTTAGCATGCTTTGATTCTACATAACTGAAGACTTAAACAACAGTTTTTTGAAGAGCAAGAATTAGTTGTCTTCTCCAACACAGTGTCATGGATCCCAGAGATTCAATGTTACCACACTCTATTAAAAATTATTAGAATCTGGAGTTTCAATTTTTTCTACTTTAGGGCAAAGAACTCTACCTGTAATATTACAAGATGATGACATTTTTCCCCAAATTTCTTAGGCATAGAGAGAAAGCAATTCATTAAAGTCATGCTTTCTTAACATTTGTTGACATAAAATTGATACATAAAGCAATGCCCACATTTAATGTAAACACAGTCATGATTTTTGAGATATGCTTACACTCATGCTACCATTGCACCAACAAATTCATGTATGCTGTGACCTTTTCAGTGTGCAAGGATTGACTCCTACAATCCCTAAACAGATTTGATTGTTCAGGTTGCAAGGCCACCCTGTGGACATCAATCCTAGAATTATTCTGACTGAATACTTCCACTCCACCAATGCTTTTCACAATTGAACCTATGAGGTGTTGGCCACCCAAACAGGACTGAACCTCTAAAAGCAGTGACTCCAGAGTGGGGGGAGGTGGATGAGAAGGACTACTTGGTATATGTGGATTTACATATTTCATTTCCATGCATCTTTCATCTCCAAATTCTGCCTCTCCTCCAACTTCATCCACTCCTGAAGAAAATCCAGTTTACAAACAGTGCTGGGGACCACATCTCCCTAGATGACTAAAGCAACCAGATGGTCCAGTATGATATCCACAACACTGTGAATTTCCCTGATAGGCTTTGGCTGCTGGTAAATGTAGGAGAGTTTGTCTCTGATAGTCCACATGGTCAAGGCTTGGTCATCAGTGAGGAGATGATAGAATGGCCCATTTGATTCACAGAGGTATGATCCCATTTCAGTATTGGACACATGGGAGGAATCTGAATGGGCTCCTGAGATGAGCCTAACTGTGACCCTTTAGCTCATCACTAAACTCACCCTTCCCATCTCCACTTGTACGGTGTGGTCTTGCTTGTACATATTGTAAGTTACAATTGACACCAAGAACAAGTTCACAAAAGACATTACTTTTAGTCATTTTAGTTTGTGTATGTTAGTGTGAGCAGCAATTGAAAGAATGAAATGTAGAAGGTTAATGAAAGGAGATAAACAGATAACAATGGAGACAAATAAATATCAAATATGTCCCTCCATACATCCTGAAACACTTAAATATGGGGATTTTATGCCCTATGAATATGAGTAAATTATGGACTTACATCTCTGTGGAGACCCTTTCCATCCTCTTTTCCATTTAAGACCATTCAGCCTTCAGCTTTCCTTCTACTCAGCATCCCAATGAATTGGGAAGATTTTATATCATGTATGACATTGGGATATTCCTACACATTGTTCCAGGAGATTTATGTAGCAATCTTGATTCCCACCCCTGTCCAATTGCTAATTGGTAGCAGTGGTGTCCAGCTGGGCATGGTGGTGCAGGCATGTGATGCCAGTTACTTGGGAAGTGGAAGCAGAAGGATCACAACTTCAAGAACAGTGTGAGCAACTCTTCAAGACCCCATATCAAAATGTAAAATTAAAAATGGCCCAGGAATATAACATCACTGTATTGCACTTTCCTAGAGTGCACAAGACCCTGGTGTCAAACCCATACTACCAAAACAAACAAACCAACAATTCATGCCTGGATTATGATGTCCACAGCAGACTAAACTCAACCCATGGTGTGTGATGCCCTGTCATTATGTCTCTCCTGACTTTGCTCTTTTCAGCGGTTACTTTCAACAGCCCACTTTGCTTTATTGGATCATTTTTATCATACACAATAGTGGGCTTCATTAGGCCATCTTCATCCATGCCCATAACAAAATTCTTCAGTCTCATTCCCAGTGCCTCCATTTCCCCCTCCTTTTCCCAACTCCTTGTCCCTTGTCTATCATTTCCATTCTGTTGTCATAATTATTTATTATTATTTTAGTTAATGAATTCTAATTCCACATGAACATCAGGTTCATATTGGTGCATTCACACATGGACAGAGCAGACTTAGACAGAATTCATTCCCAGTACTTCCATGCCCACAGCCCCTCCCTACCTGTCCCTCCCCTTTCTCTTATCTATAGCTCCCCCTTCTTCTTTTGTGAGATGCTGTTTTACTTCTCTCTCACTCCCTCTCTCCCAACTCTCCCCCATTCCCCCTCCCCATCTCTCCTTCTCTCCTTAACACACATGAAAGGAAACTTTCAACACTTGACTTTCTGACTCTGGCTTATTTCATGTAGCATGATATTCTCCTGTTCTATCCATTTACCAACAAATGACATACTTTCATTCAACATTGTGACTGAATAAAACTCCACCATGTATATCTACCCCCTTTTTTGTCCTCTGTCTGTTAATGGGCACATGGGTTGATTCCTTAATGAGCTATAGTACATTGAGCTGCTGTAATCATTGGGAAACATGGTAAACTAGAGTTTTACATGTATACCAAGGAGTGGAGTATGTGGGTCATAAAGTGGTTCCATTCCTAGGTTTTGAGGGATCTTAACACTAATTTGCATGGTAGTAGCACTAATTATCAACATACGCACATATATCTTTTCCTCCACATCATTGCCAGTAATTAATATTATATGTGTTCTTGATGGTTGCCAGTCTAACTGAAATGAAAAATCTCAATATAGTTTTTGATTTTCATTTCCCAAACCAAGAATGAAGGCATGATACAAATATTGTCAGGCATAGAAGCTTTTGGAATCTTTACCACATTGAAAATTACATCCCAGAGCTAGGCAAGAACAGGTTAAACACAAAGAGAGAAAAGTCTGGGAGTGTGGCTGGTGATGCAGGAAAGAAAATGACTAGGAGCCTTGAGAATAGCCTTGATAAAACAGTCAAGATAAAAAATGTAATCCAGGTCGAGAAGTTGAGGCCATGTCAACATGGTGGGAGCTGGTGGAAGATGAGTTGACATCTTCCTACCCACACTGAGATCTCCTAGGAGAGACGTAGACAGACTTCAAAGCTGCTGACAATGTGCAGAATCATGACTTGTGCTTCTCTTTCCCCCTCATACTCCTCGATCTGTATGCAGTCAGAGCTGTGATCCAGGATTCAGGAAAATCTCCCAGGGAGGAAGGCCTGTCTGCTGCTTTGCTTGTGTGTTTTGCCCAGAGGGACGCATTTCCTACCATACAGGTAGAAGATGTAGAAGGAGCCTATGGTCACTCTGCCTCTTAACCAGTCCCAGGGGAGAAGGAAACCAAGGCTGTGTGCCTCACCCTGGGCCATGGAGCACCCAGCTCTCCATCCTCTCCTGACTCACTCTGTCACTCATTCCATTTTAGCACCACTTCTGCTACCCTCATAGGTGACAGCTCCTGTCAGTAGTGCTCTTCCTGTTAGGTGTCCCTGTGGCACTGACTCCAGTGGTCACTGACCCTGACCATCAGTGCTGGTGAGACGGTGTCCACCTGAGACTTCCCAGTGCACCAGGCAGTGTCTGCCCATGTATGGAAGAGGTCAAACACCCAGGCTCCCTGGGTTCACTGAGGTCTTGAAACCAACACTTCTGCATACCAAATGATAAGTATATAAATTGTCATGAAAATATTCTGTTTTGCTCCATGTCATGAGCTCTGAACAATTTTGTGCTAAGTACACATACTTCATGTAAATATAGCCATAATGCCAGATTATATGACTTAGGACAAGAAAGTAAGAAGTGAAAATGTAAAGTCACAGCGTCCTAACAAGACACAATCTGGTATATGCAAAGGTAAATTCTATACGCATTACCAATTTCAGTAATTTTACATCAAAATTAAACAAAATTAAACATATTCTTGGGGAAAAAGAAACTGTAGACTTACTTTAAAATATTTCCATTTTTCAAGATACCAATAATGCATATTATAATGACTTGAGCCCCCACAAATCTGTTCACCAGCAATCACCTTAGCAATGGGAATCCCTTGATTTCAACCACTTGGCAGAGTCAATACATGCATTCAGGTAAAAATAAGATAACAAAATCTCACTTTGAATTTTTTTATTTGAAATTCCATATAAGCATGTAAAATAAGAAAGAGAAAAAAGGCACAAGGACTCAGTACCCGTAATGCAACTTGTACACACTTGTGTGTGCCGAGCATGTGTCTGAGACACACACCACAATCCCTGTTCAATGTGACAAGGAAGAAAACTCTTGAGGAATATGAAAATCAGTCACTATCAATTACTTTGGAATTCTGAATTGTTGCACGAGTATTGCTTATAAAACCTAAAGCAGATCATTAAGACAGGAGCAAGGAACTGGTGGCTGGTTCCACACATAAAACAAAACTGAAGATAGGGCCTTGAATATGCCCATTGGGGAGGCTGCATCCTTGCTGGGAGAGCAGGTGTGAGCTGAGTCAGAGGGAGCACAGGGCACAGGTCAGGATGACACCACTCCGATCCCCACAAACGAGGGTAAACCATGCCCCCTATTTTAAATGAATGGAAAGTTTTAAAGATATGCCCTGTTCTTCAGTAACTACATTACCATATTAATTAATATAAAACAATACATAGCAGCAATATATTTTCATTCAAAAGTCAAATATTTCAATCATTCTCTTTTCAGTATTTTTTTTACACACACGAGGAATTTTTAAATTCTCATAGAAACATACAGTTAAGTTGCTTTATACCTTTGGTCTCAGAGAAAACCAGGAAAATAACCAAGGGATGAATCTATTTAAAGTGTGTCTACTGCTAATCATAGTTGGTTTCTGATGAAAGGGAATATTGTATGATGGGTAAACACACTAATTTCAAAAGGTCAAATAAGTATCAAATCTAAAAACTCCATGATTTTCCAAAGTAAATTAAAAAAGATTCAATGCTAAGTTTTCCTTTCTCCAATCACATTTCCTCTTACACTGTTCATTATCACCCTGGAAAATTTGGATTTTCCATGTGTGAGTCCCACAAGAAAGAATTCAACCCCAATTGGGCAAGGCCTACAGCTGTACATTGCACATGCTCTTTAACTACCAAATTCACAGGTGTGCCTGACTCATTTTCCTTAATGCTCCTCTGAAATACAAGTTTCTGGTTACGTCAAGCATACCTGCCACTCTAATAATGCTTTGAGTTAGCAAATGGTATTTGAAAAGTGGTTTCTAGGAAACCAAGTAAAAGGGAATCTCATCCACACTGGGCATCGTGGGACTCACCACACATATTCCTAAACCAGAAAGGACTCCATGGGAAGAGGGAGACGTGAGAAAATTTGAAACAGATATTCACACGAAATGATCATTTCCAATGAGGAAATTTATAAAAAGAACCATGAGAAATTATGGTGCTCACCAAGGTAGGATGCACCAGAAGGTCTTCCTAATTTGCCAACCCATCTGGGTGTGACTAGGAGCTCATTCTTGGCTGACTAGTAAGTGTAAGTGTGACAAAACAGGGCTCAACAGGAGGAAGATTCTGGGTGGGGAGAGGAAGGGGAGGAAGGGTGGAAGAATCCAGATTGTGGGGACACCACCCACCATAGGTTGATGTACCTCAGGTCACAACCTAAGAGGATCACATAGGAGGGGATTTGGTTTGCAATTGAGTACATCCTCATTAGGTGAGGAATGGAGTAACTTCTCCATCAGGCAGTGTGAACTCACAGTGATATTACAAAAATAACCACTTCCTATAATAAATTAAAAGTGAGGAATTTGTGAAAAAAGAAACACTGAAACTTTCCTTTTTTCCCAGATGCAGAGCAGTGTATCCAGTGCCCCCCACACAAGAACCCAAACAATAAGAGGAATCACTGCCTCCCCAAGGTGGTGACCTTCCTAGCTTATGAAGATCCCTTGGGCATGGCTCTTCCCTGCACTGCCTTGTGCTTCTCTGTCATCACAGCTGCTGTTCTTGGGGTCTTTGTGAGCCACAGAGACACTCCTATAGTCAAGGCCAACAACTGGGCTCTCAGCTACATCATGCTCATCTCCCTCCTTCCATGCTTCCTCTGCTCCCTGCTCTTCATTGTTCATCCCACCAAAGCCAACTGCATCCTCCAACAGACCACATTTGGACTGGTGTTCACCGTGGCAGTTTCCACTGTCTTGGCAAAAACTACCACTGTGATTCTGGCCTTCAAGGTCACTGCTCCAGGGAGAAGGATGAGGCACTTGCTGGTATCAGGGGCACCTAACTTCATCATTCCCACCTGCTCCCTCATCCAACTGACTCTCTGTGGAGTCTGGCTGGGGACCTCTCCTCCCTTTGTGGACACAGACACCCAGACTGAACATGGCCACATCATCATCATGTGCAACAAGGGCTCACTCACTGCCTTCTACTGTGTCCTGGGGTACCTGGGCTCCCTGGCACTGGGGACATTCACAGTGGCCTTTCTGGCCAGGAACCTGCCTGACACCTTCAATGAAGCCAAGTTCCTGACCTTCAGCATGCTGGTGTTCTGCAGTGTCTGGCTCACCTTCCTCCCTGTGTACCACAGCACCAAAGGCAAGGTCATGGTGGCTGTGGAGGTCTTCTCCATCCTAGCCTCCAGTGCAGGGCTCCTGGGCTGCATCTTTGCCCCCAGGTGCTACATTATTTTATTCAAGCAAGGTAGGAGCTTGCTACACCGGTTCAGAGATAAAACTCACTGTGGGAGTAACAAACCTTCTGGAGTTTTAACTCGTGTTTCCTAAGGTTACCAAGGGACCTGAAGAAATTGCTACACCAATCTAACTAAGAGTCAGATTTTAAGTTACAATATGGAATTCCATCACAGAGAAGAGACTCTTTGTTCTAATGCTACAGTCACTGATGAACTACAGGCATCAACTTTTCAATTTTAAATCTAACAGCATTTTTCATTTCCTCTAATTAAGTCTATATCTGTGTCCTCTCTTCCTGCTTAGTTGTGTGTGTAGGATTAACCTTTACATTGTCTTCCACTTGGCTTCTTTATATGTTGTGTTGATTTGCATCATGGACATCCATAAAGAACCCTTCCCTTCATCTAGCCAAATCTACCCAATGAGTTAAGAGTATTTATAGAGTCTTCTTTCACTCTTTCAGAATATGAAAAGTTCCTTTTAAATACACCAAATTCTTATATGAATATCACTGTTTCTAGACCTCTAAATATGCTACATTAATTTAACTCAGGTTTTGTTCACAAAGAAACCACACTTTTGTTAAGTCTAACTAACTTTGGCCCTAGGGGACTGCTGTATCCAGTCCTTACATGATGAACTGCAACCTAGCTTAGTATTCAGCCTAATCTAGAGTGTATGGCTTTGTAGCAATTGGCTGAGTGGCAGTCAATCACAGCAGCAAAGACCCTGGGAACCACTGGTAGTAAATATTCAAATTTCACTGAAAGAAGGCAAAAGCCCCACTTTCACCCATCCAGCTGCCCCCGGACCTGACATCTACTCTTCCCCTAGAAGCCCAGCTTCCTTCATCATTTGCTCAGTGGGTGTTTGGGCCTACATATCCAACCAACTACTTCTTGGAGCTAGATCTGAGGTCTGTCTTCCAGGCATTTTTCCAAGATTTCTTACCCTTTTTTTTTTGTACTTTTTTATTTCTATCTTTCATAGTTTGTTATACATGACAGTATTTTTTCCACATTTTTTGTACACAAGTGTGGTACAACTTTTCATTTCTATGGATGTACATATTGTAGATTCACATCATTCATGTAATCTTACATATACATAGGGTAATACTGTCTGTCTCATTCTACTATCTTTCCTCCACCACCCCCTCCCATCCCATTTTCCTCTACACCATCCAGTGTTCCTCCCTTTCTTGTCTCTTCTCCCCCTCATGTTATGTATCATCATTCACTTATCAGAGAAAACATTTGGTCGTTGATTTTGGGGCTTGGCTTATTTCACTTACCATGATATTCTCCAACTCCACCTATTTACCAGCAAATTCCATAATTTTATTCTTCTTTATGGCTGAGTAATATTCCATTATATACACACCACAGTCTCTTTATCCATTCATCAATTCAAGGGCATCAAGGTTGGTTCCACAATCTAACTATTGTGAATTGAGCAGCTAGGAACATTGATATGGCTGCATTACTACTTTGCTGACTTTAAGTCCTTTAAGTCCTTTATAATCCAAGGAGTGGGATAGCTGGGTCAAATGGTGGGTTCACTCCAAGTTTCTGAGGAATATCCACACTGCTTTCCAGAGTGGCTGCACCAATTTGCAGCTCCACCAGCAATGTATGAGTGTGCCTTTTTCCCCACACCCATGCCAACACTTATTATTGCTTGTATTCCTGACAATAGCCATTCTAATTGGACTTAGATGAAATCTTAGGGTGGTTTTAATTTGCATTTCTCTAATTACTAGAGATGATGAGCACTTTCTCATATATTTGTTGATCACCTGTATATCTTCTTTTGTAAATTGTCTGCCCAGTTCCTTAGCCCAATTATTGACTGGGTTTTTGGTATCTTTGGTGTAAAGTATTTTAAGTTCTTTATAAATATTGGAGATCAGTGCTCTGTATGAAGTATGTGTGGAAAAGATTTTTCCCCTCTGTAGGTTCTCTTTTCACATTATTAATTGTTTCCTTTGATGAGAAAAAGCTATTTAGTTTGAATCCATCCCATTTTTTGATTCTTGCTTTTATTTCTTGAGCCCTGGGGGTCATGTTAAGGAAGTCCAGTTCTAAGTCAACATGATGAAGGCTCGGGGCTAATTTTCTTCTCTTTGGTGAAGGGTCTCAGGTCTGGTTCCTAGATCCTTGGTCCATTTTGAGTTGAGTTTTGTACAGGATGAGAGATAGGAGTTTAATATCATTTTACTGCATATGGATTTCCAGTTTTGCCAGCATCATTTGTTGAAGAGGCTATCTTTTCTCCTTTGCATGCTTTTGCCACCTTTGTCTAATATGATTTCTTACCCTTTTTTAAAGGGTATATAAACCTCTATGTCTAACCATTTCTTCAAGTTTTCACTTGCCTTCTAAGACACTCCCACATGTGTAAAAAGTCTTGAGGCCATGCAGGAAACTGGGCTGAACAGAGTAGCCATAGAGTGGGTGTGTCATTACTTAGATATTCACCCAGCCTGGGCACTTGAGATAAAGAAGTCCACTGATGCTGGGCATGGTGGCGCATGCCTGTAATCCAAGCGACTTGGGAGGCTGGGTCAGGAGGATCGCGAGTTCAAAGCCAGCCTCAGCAACTTAGCGAGGCCCTAAGCAACTCAGTGAGACCCTGTCTTTAAACAAAATAAAAAATAGGGCTGGGGATGTGGCTCAGAGTCTGAGTGTCCCTGAGTTCAACCCCCGGTTAAAAACAAAAAAAAAGCCCACTAATAGTCCCTTTCATAGAAGTGGAGGAGAGAATCATCCTGAGCAAATGGGAAGGAGTACAGACAATATGAAAAAGCAAGAAACAATTCCCAGCCCATCAACAGCTGATCCTATTGACACCTGTTTAGGAAATGTTGGATGAAGAATTTAGAAAGCCCATAGTTAAAATCTTCAGTGAACAAAAAGAACAGATGAGGAATGAATGAGGGGAGAAGATACAGGAAGTAAAACAACTTTTCAATACAGGAAGAGAGATTCTGGCAAAGAACCAAATAGGGTGCCTGGAAATGGACTACGTACATCAGATTTAAAATTCAGTTGAAAGCATCATCAACATTTTAGACCACCCTGAAGACAGATTTTCAGGCCTCAGAGAAAAAAAACCTAACCTTGAAAATAATGTTGGCAATGAAGAAAAGATGTTAATTGACTGTTTCCATATTCAAGAAATCTGGGATGATATTAAGACCAAATGCAGGAATTACTGATGTCAAAGGCAGCTCAAAAACATCAATTAGAGGAATGAACAACTCTTTCAATTAAAACCTAGCAGAAAATTTTCCAAGATTTAGGAATAAGATGGAAATCAAATTCAAGAGGCATTTAGATCTTCATATAGAGAATATAGGAAAAGATTCCCTCCAATACAATTTATAATTACACTGTCTGAGATACATAACAAGGATAAAATTTTAAAAGCCACAAGAGAAAAAGGGTAGGTCACTTTGACAAGTAGGCCATTTAGACTTTCTTGTGATCTCAACTAAGATTCTAAAAGCCAGACAGGCTTGGAATAACATACCAAACCTGAAAGATAATGAGCACGAAGCAAGATTGTTATATCCAGCAAAACTTTCTTTCAAAATTGAAGAGAAACTCTCTACATGGGTTCAGGAATAAAACACATCTTGGAGCTCAGATAGCATACTAAGAATTGAATGTAGAAATAATTGAATGGAAAGATTTCTCTAGTTCATTGTGAATTTCACAAGGTCTCTTTCTCTTTAAAATACTGTGAGGGAGCACAAGGTGTACCAGATCCCAATCACATCTTGAGATCCTTCTCCAATGAAAAGTCAGTTCCATACGCCATTTTATGTCTCCCCCAATATGCTAATGCTTTTGTAGAGTTCATTGGATAACAATGATCTTCCTCTGAGTCAGAGGAGGTGAGCCTAGTGTGGCATGTAATAAATTGAGGTGCAGTTGCAGAGGGTAGAATCCATTCATCCATTCTCTTCTGTGTGGGTATTGGGTGCATCTTCCAATGCCCAAGTCTGTTGCCATAAAAGTTTTTTTTTTTTTATTTCTTCAAGATGTTTAATATTTACTTACTTAGTTGTTTCATTAAAAGGTACACACTTGTCCAGTCTTCATGGACACCATTTTCATGACCACTTCCTGTTCTGTAACCTCTTTTAGTGCCGAAATTATATCACATTTCTTGCTCAATTGAAAAATAAACAGGCTCACACCTGGGGAAATCACCAGTCAAATCACAGCAAAGCACAATACCAAGGAATAGAGAAATAACACGTGTGTTCCAGGAATGCAGCCAAGCCGGAGATCAGGGCAGCCCCAGGAATGCCTCAGCTTTGTTCATGTTTGTTGTGCCCCAAGTTCAGAAACACGCTGGCCTATCTCAGGTGACTGAACCTTCCTGCTGTGAATCACAGAAGTCCTGTAGCCTCTCAGGCTGTTCCCAAGGTCTTGTATTCAGATGCCTGGAGGATGTGCTCAATCTGGTCCAGCTGCTCCTGCACAGCGTGGGTCTCACAATCTTCCCCAAAGTTCTCAGAGCTCCTTTCCCATGTCTCTGGCAGAAGCTGGTTTATCTGATTTATAGCTTTTGGTCTTTATTACAGTGTCATCTTGATTCACTGTAACCACAATTGCCACCAGGCACACATGATCTGATGTGCTCTCTGGAAACCCCACATTTCTGCACACCCAGCCAATATGTGGAACTCGCTTGAGCTGCCCCATCTGCCACAGGAATGTGGCAGGGGCTGTCCCCACCACCACAGGACACTGAAGCTGTGCGGCCTAATCTTTGTGATTATTTAAACTAATATATCCAAAGTTTTAGTATTATAACATTTGATTATAAAAACTATAATTGAAGTGCTAAACTTTTCATTTTCATTAAAAAATCTTTAAAATTAACTTTTATGCTCATGATACTTCTCCATTCAGACAAGCTATTTCCTTTTACATTTTTATTGATGCATTACAATCATATATAATATTGGGGTTCATTTTAACATAATCACACAGTGTGGCTATAATTTGCTTGAATTCATTTCCCAGTACTTCCCTGTTCTTCCCCCTCTTCCCTCACCCTATTCCCCTCCCTCTACTCTTTCAGTCTTCCTTCTGTTTATTTGTTGTGGTTCTAAATACTTGTTTTATATATACACACATAAAGTTGAGATTCACTGTGGTATATCCACGTATGTACATGGCATAACTTGGTCAGTTTCATTTCACAGCTCCCCCCTTTTCCCATCCTTCTTCCCTCCCCCTCTGCCTCCATCCTCTTCTCCACTGATCTTTCTTTTATTTTCACATGATAACTCCTGCCTTTCCCTGCTTATTTTGGCTAAGCTTCTGCATAGGAGATAAACCATTCGACCCTTGACTTTCTGAGCCTGGCTTCTTTGCTTAGAATGCTATTTTCCAGTTCCATCCACTTACAGCAAATGCCATAAGACTAGCTGCATTTCAAATGCTCAGTCATGACGTGACCTGTGGCAACTTGATTAGAAACTATGTCTTTCTCTAAAATAGTCGTTTGTATTTTCAGAGCAGTGTTAGTTTTGGTCCCCGTGTACATCGCTTTCCCCATAGTCACGTCTCCCCTCTCAGTCTTCACTCCTGTTTTACCCAGCTCAGCTGATTGGTCAGTACTCACCCATCACTCTGAAGTGATGCCCAGAACTCACATGGTGGTCACACTGCTGTTGTCTGACATATGGACTCTGACGCCCACCACTGCTTGTCATGCAAAGTGTTGCTGCCCAGAAGGTCGCCTTTGCTCCTGGCCCTTAGGAGTCTGCACAACTGACATTTGTCCTCAGTATTTTGGAAGGTAGGAAACAGAGAGTGCTTTTCAGCTACTGTCTCATATTTCAGGGGGGTGGGGAGAGAAGGATTTCTCACACAGTCCCACATCCTCCACAAACCAGAAGTGATGGGGGAACCCAATACTGTTGATGTAGAGGAGGATCAGACAGTGAATTGATCCATGGATTCAGCATTGGTAACAGAAGATAACAATCATCAGGAAGGTCATCATTCAGAAGGCACACAAAACATGATTTCTGCATTGGTCCTGTGTTGGAATTTCTGAATTCAGCATGAATTTTGTTTCCCCAAGACCATAGAAACCTCACACTTGTAGGGCCTTCTGCCTGTGGGATTGGTATGCAGACCTGTGTGGATCAATCAAGGAATGTCCTGTAGCTACCCTGGACCCTGGGAGTGTAAGGCTCCCCCTCCCTATCTTGGATTTTGGAGGTTCTGAAACCCCAGACATTTTGGCTGTCCCTGACAGACATGGGCCCTTCTGAGCCTTTTGCCTTGCCCCTGATGTGGCGTCCTCTGATGTAGTTCATTTTCATCATCCCCAGTGGTTTTCATGCAGACAGTTTCTTGACACAGGCTTGGGACCAAATCTGCTCAAGGGAAGTTCATCCCCAGGGCTTTGTTATTTATGGTCCTGGATGAAATCATGGCACCTGGATCTTAAAAGGATGATCCTCATACACATTTCCCAACTTGTGTTTCTCACCTGGATGCAAGACCCCAGATGCAGAGCCCCAGGCACAAAGAGTTCCAGATCCCCCAGGGGAGTGGAGGAGGCCAGGATAACAAGTACACTCACAAACACATGACACATGCATATACCTGCCTGGCACCGCAGCTTCCACCTGCACCCTGACCTGGGCATCACAGGCATGTCTACAATGGTCCCTTTGAGTTTTGTTCTCTCACTCCTGCAGCTGCCCATCCAGGTGTGCTCCTTTAACAAGTCTGACTGCTTTTATAGAATGAGCTTCAGTGTGTATGAGGATGGGAATGTGGTGGTTGCTGGCTTCTTCCCCCTGTACACTTTGCTCTTATAGGGCAGAAGCAGTGATCCCAGCGATCATGTCATATACACACAGTAAGTGCCTTCCTCATTTCTTCATGTGCTGCTGTTTTCTGAGGGTGAATGACACCCAGGCACCTGTGGATGCCCACATCAGTACCTCCACCTAGCCATCCCCACCCTCCCAGACCTGACTGTCCCTCAGTATATTTGTGTCTTTCTCTTGTCTTTCTCCCTTCAATGGGTAGCTGAATGATTTGGTTTTTCCTATTATCTTCCCCTTTCAGGACTGGAAGCTCCCCACCCTATTCCCCCATTTGTGCCTCCTCCATCCAGCCTGGCCTCTCATTGCATTGACTCAGGTGAAGCTCTTTAGAAATGGTCCAAGCCCCTGGCATGAGTTCTGCATTAAGAGGCTACAGCAAAATTGTCTCCCACCCAGTCAAGGCTCTGATATGATCCTTTAATATAAGGAGATTTCTTAATATCCCCTGAAGGGATATTAAGAATTTTTACACCCAGATGCATGTACAGACTTCTTCATGCAGACATCCAGCTACTCTTTAAGGTAACTCCAGGTCCCTTTTTGCTTACCAGCATGCTCCATGCCTCCTGGAGTGGCAGGCCAGGCTAGGAATAAGAGCTGAGTTGTCTGTGCAAATTCTCTTCCTTTGAATTTGAGTCTGTTTCATTTGTACATATACACACCTTTGGTCATCAGCAGAGTTCTAATTAATACAGATGAGGCAGAATTTCAGGAAATTCTACCAGGCTGCTTGTGCTACTGAGAATGGGGTGGTGTCACTGATCAGCGATTGCTGCACCCCTGTCAGATGCCAGGTGACAAGCATTCAAGTGTGGCCTATGGTAGCTGCCCATGCTGGGAGCAGCCATGGCAGGCCAGGAAGTGGGGCCTCTTTCCTGCTTTGGAAGATGCCTGTACCTGTCTCCTATTCTGTTCTTGTGTCTGGATGTTGGTCTGCTTGTTCTGTTTTTATTTCTTTTCCATTGATTCTGTGATGCTTTCCCCATGTTTGCCTGGCTCTTTCCTCCCATAAGTTCCCAAGGCATGTTTGCATACTGGTATTGATGTGTTCATGGACACACTTTGACTCTGAAGGTTGCTGCTGATGGTTGTTTCTAGCTTTTGTCAAGTCTGCCAGATTTCGGGACAACTGTCAGGGAAGTCTAGTCTGGATCTCTGGGACCCATTAAAAAATTATGTAGGGTACTTGTTAAACAGTAATGAATCTTCTACTGCATGAAAGCATTGCCATAGATACATGGACCACTGCAGTGGTTGGGAGTAGGACTGAGCTCACTTCAGAAGACACCATGTTCAAATGGGACTCGAGTCAAGTATCAGGATAGGGGCCAGGGGCATGAAGTGACCAGGAGGAAATGCAGGTGTCTTGTGATTCTGCCCAAACAGACCTAGCAGTGATTTTCCTAAAGGCAGGTGAGGGTGACCAGATCTCACCTCAGGGACAGTGAAAGATGAGGAGATGCTCGTATGCCAGATGTCATCAAGTAGTAAGGACATCTTAGTGGACCTGTTCTAAAATGGACATTGGAAAGGGAATCACCCAAGTCCAAATCTGAGGTCTAGTTCAAAAGAGTCTGCAGATGACTGCAGATGAATCAAGTTTACTTGGGGAACAAATCTCCATAAGAGGGGAAAAGGTTGTGTTTTATGTGGGAGAAGTGGCAGGCTCCTGGAGTCTGGAGGAGACTTGGTCTCTGTCCTTAGGAGACAAGGCCAGGCCACCTTGCTCTGTCCCCTGCTCTCCACTCTCACCAGCTCAGAGTCCAGTGAGCCTCGGCAGGTAGCTCTCTAAAACCTGAGCCTGTAAACCTGTGCCTGAAGGATCCTCCCTGCCACTGCATGACCTTCATGTCCTGCTGACTTGTCCACTGGGCACAGGATGTTAGGGACCCAGAAGAATGATTAAATTTCTCCTAAAACCAAGATTAGAAACAAAATAACTCTAGAGCCAGGAAAATGTGCTACTTTAAAAGATTAGAATATTTATCTTTATAAACACATTAGGAAAACATGATTTTAACTTTTTTCATTGAAACATGGGTCACATGAAGTTTATGTACTTCTTGAGCATAAAAGTTATATCATGAACCTGATCATATCCTTCATAGCCACATGCAAATATAAACACATATTAAAGGGGGATTATGCCATCTGGATCCCTGTAACTTATTTTCCTTATGTTGCAAAGCATCACAAAAGTTTCTATAGGCACAAACATCCTCATCTAACCTACATAGTATCACAGACTGTGAGGCTACCATAATTTTGCCCTATGTGGATTTTTCTATGTTCTGAGTGTTTGTATAGGTTTCTATTTTATGTTGCCATAATTAGGCAGATAGTAAATAGATCCTTGACAGATAATAGAACATAGTTAATAGAGTTTTGCTCACTGATTAATGCAAATGGATTCTTAGAAGTACCATGCCTGGGTTGAGGCTCTGCATTTGCTAGTCTTTTCATGCTGACAGTGGAACCACCTGCAGAATCTCACTGACAGGTGCTTTCATGCGCCAGGCTGGGCAGGGCTGCTTCCTCCACATGTACCTAAAAATATGCCCCAATTCCACCTGTGAAAAATGTTTCTCTTCAATTACATGTGCACGTTAATAGTCAGATTGATAAAATGTTTATGGATCATCAAAAGAATATATTTTGATACCTTGCATTTTATAATTTGCTATTTATTACACACCTTTTCACTTTTAAGGACATTCTATATGTTGAGGAACAGGAACATCTGGTTGTCAGATAGCCTAGAAATATTTTGCCAGGTTGTTGTTTGTTTTAAATATTTTGGGTACATCATGCTTCAGATGGAAAAATTGAGAGCTTTTAGGTGGAGTAAAATCTGAAAATCTTCTTTGTCTTTTATTTGACCAAGAATCCAAAATCTATAATTTTAAAAAAGAAAAATTCAATTTTACTAACTTGTTTGTCTTCAGAAATTATTAGAGCTTCTGGAATTTATTTTGGCCCCAGCATGAGAAGTTGGCAGGCTCTACCTTGTTCAATGGTTTCCTTCCATCAGCTGTAACTGAGCCAGTGATGGATTCACTGCAGATTCCTGAATTTCGACACAAATTCCTCATGTTAAACAACTTGGCTGTAAATGACATTTGCTTTAGACTCTTCTTCCTGCAGCCCAGTCATCTCAGCTCACCTTAAGCCCCTTAATGCATGATTCACCTTGAACGTGCCAGGTAGCTCCACACTCCCACCTATCACACCCACATTCCTTGACCCCGCAGAATGGAGAGAGAAGGTGAGGAGCTTCACCTTCAACTTCAAAGAGCTCACACAACAGGACATGGAAGTTCTGCTTGAAACCTCCAGAGCCAGCCAAGTTCACAAGAAGAACGTCATCTCTTCTCCATTGGAAATCACTAAACCAGGACCTACTTACCTCAAAGATGGAAAGTCCTTGCTCCTCACCCAGTCTGGTAATGTCTCAGTGCTAGTGAAAGAGGAAGCACACCACGACTTTTCTTGAGCAGTTTCCCAAGGAATCCTGTGGTTGGATAAATGGGCTGAGTTTTCTGCTGGGCATTTGCATAATGCAAGATCCATTTGATCTCTCTTCCTCACAATAATTTAAACAAAGCATTTCCCAGGTGGATCTCAAAGGGTCTCAGAAATAAATTTGGAAAAGGTGATGGTATTCAATGAGGAAAGACATATAATAGACTGAGGTGAGTTCCCATGAGTTCCAAGGAAATGGATCCAACTTTGAAGAGGCTCCTTTAGTTTAATCCTTCATGCGAGAATTGATGGGCAGAGCGAGGGAGGGAGACTGAGCATCTTTGTATCACATGGCACCAATGATGACTTTTGCAGGTTACCACTTTGAGGAAATACCCCAGTACTTGTAAGTATCCTTGGTCTTTGAGGTAGTCCACCCAATACAATCACACTCATCAATTAGGCTGGCAATTTCCTCACTGGTCTCTAGAGTGGGGCTGGGAAACTTTGGTCTTGTTCATATTTTAGTAAATTCCTGCACAAATATGGCAGATACTCCTTGCTTTGGCAAGCCCAAACACACACCTTGCAATTTACTCCTAGTCCTGAACACTAAAGAAATATGGCCTTGTTATTCCAACAGTAACATCTTCATCTCTGTTCCCCACTTCTTTATACAAATTAATGAGTGAATGCAATAAAACATTCAAACAACCTTCCTAGGCTGACCATCAGCACCTCCATGAAACTCTCAAAGTGCTTGCCACATCATGTCTCAACAGCATGGGTCCAATTCTTTATTGAAGAGGGTTGGATTCTGTACTGAGCATGCTTATCACCACCCTGACCTAAGCTCGGCCACATGATTGGCTCTGACCAAGGAAACAAGAGCTGACAGGATGCAAAAGGTGCCCACCTACAGGAGGCCACGAGGAAAAGAATCAAAGCACCTTCCTCAGCTGCCCTTCCCTTGGTGACCAGCCTGCTAAACCCCAGATGTGTGAGTGAGCCATGTCAAGCAATTCCCTAAACTCTATAACCCACCAAATGGCCACAGACACAAGAAATGCCCATCACAGGCCATCCGAGCCAGTCCACCTCAGAACAAATGTCTACCCCCACCCACAAAATCATGAGCAGAAAATAAATAAAATAAAAATTGGGAGGGTGATTCACTACAAAGCCCAAGCTAACAATCCTCTTCCCATGGTGGTCTGGAAGGAGGTTTTTGCACATACATTATCAGCCATGGTCCTGTTGGATGTCACCTCCCAACCACAGCTTTGGGAACATGAGTTGGTCCAAATGTCATTCAACAAAGCAGGGAAGTCCTTCTTGGAACAGTGGTCTACATTGGTGACCGATCGGCTCAGCTTGTCTGTCTGAGAATTCGAATGCAGGGCCACCGAGAGAGATACAGACACACAGGAAAGCGACCCATGTGCCAGTGAACAAAGAGATAACAAATGCAGAAGCCATCCAATAAGATCTGCTGATGATCTGCTGAGGATCTTCCTCTCCAAACTCCACTCTGGGCATTACACCTTGCCTTGGTACAGCATCTATCACCATCCCAGAATCATGGTCCATTTCACAAACTCAGGGAGCAAATACCTGGTCTGGGAATGGTTTGATATGATATAGTCACCTCTCAGAATTTAGCAATTGTGCAACACTTCACTTTGGACGACTGTGGGAAAAACATCTGCTCTCCGCCTCTGCGTCCTCTGTGCCCTGCTCTGTGCCCTGAGAGGTTGTACTTTACAAACTGCATCACTGGCCCCTCGTGTTCTCTGTCTTGCAGCCATGTTTGGCCAATGGAAGCCCTGGATGGAGAGGAGGGCTGGAGGGGCAAAAGATGGGGGTGTTCATTCCCCAACTGCCCTTTCCCTGCAGGAACCGCACACTTGAGCATGGTTGAATTCTTCTCTTGCAGACTAAATCTCTCTCTGCATTGCTGTAACTCCATTCCCTTAACCCTTCAGCCAAGGAGGAGCAAGATCCAGCACTCACATAGCTGAACCCATTTGCCACACACCTACTCACACCTAAGTAAGTAGCACTCTCATTAGCCCTTCCCGTTTTAACTCTTCTGACTCAGCCAGCAGCTTCTTCCCAGGTCAGCAACTAAGACACACCCTCCCATCAGTTCTACTCATGCCAGCCAGAAGCCAACCTGTCTTATAACTGTCATGAAAGAGGAAACCACATTTCAAGAAAAAGAGAAGTGCCACCATTCCACCATGTGGTTCTGAAGCACAAAACACAAATGCCACTTCCTCCTTTGCCCATCTTTGATAAAGAGTTGTTTCTCAGCAAAACCCCAGCCCATTGTAAGAGTGTGTGTGTAGAGAATCAGAACTAATAAACTAATAAACTAATAAACTACAGGTGTTCTCACAAACAAGACACCTTGTGGTCGTTGGTGGAATCTGCCTGTAAACAGGATGTTCTGCCAAGAGAGAAATCAGGAGTTTAGACTACAGACGTTCTTGCATACAAGATACTTTGTGGTCCTTGGTGGGAACTGCCTGCAAACAGGATTTTCTTCCAAGAGAAAATTAATAAGTTTTGTCTACAAATGTTCTTGCAAACAAGACATTTGTAGTCCATGGTGGGAATTGCCTGCAAATGGGATTTTCTGCCATGAGGTTAAATATAGAGAAAGAACATTGTCTGCAAACAAGAATGTTTCTTTGACCTTGAGAAAGGATAAGTTTTGATTTGTTTCAGTCTTGTTAGATAAAGGTGCAGTTCAAGGAATGGTTATCTGGCTGATGCATTTCTGCCCTAACTATTGCTGTTGGCCATTTGCCTTTTTTATGCCTGGGAATTCATTGCTGTTGGCTTTTTGCCTTCTTTGTCTGTAGGGGTAAAAAAAGCTAAAACCATATGTAACAGGGGAGAATAAAGGATGATTATTGCATGCTGACCTGTGTGGAAAATTTCTTCATTTTCCCGGATCACTTCCCAACATCTTGCGTGGTCGGCAGGATCAACACCAAAAGGGTAAACACCCCAGGTTTTAAATAATAAAAGGGGAAATTTTAGAATAATAATAATAATAATTATAATAATAATAATAATTAATAATAATAATAATAATAATAATAAAAGCTATCAGCTTAGGAAGGGTTTCGCCCCAGGAAGAAAAGTGGGACTTCCAGAATCCATGTAAATAATAAAAGCTATCAGCTTAGGAAGGGTTTCACCCCAGGAAGAAAAGGGGGACTTCCAGAATCATTATAAAAAATAAAAGTTATCAGTACTGAAAGGGTGTCGCCCCAGTAATAGAAGGAGGACTTTCAGCATTATCATGGGGAATTCTCATTCATTGAAAGCTCAATATCTAGAATTATTACAAGGGCTGTTGAATTCTATAGGAGTAGTTACCTCTCAAAAAAGCTTAAAGAGATTATTTCAGATTATTGAGAACCATTGTAGTTGGTTTCAATGTCAAACAAAAGTGCAATTGAATTTAAGGGAGTGGAAACTTGTTCAAAATGAGTTATGAAGGCAGCATCAATCTGGCAATGACATACCTTTGAAAGTGTGGATGCCTTGCAATGCTATAACCCAAACTTTACAGCTATTAGAAAATGACAGTGATAAGGGGTCTCAGAGTAATATAAAAGGAGAAGATAAAGGATCTTATGTAGGAGTTGAAGTCAAAAAGGATATTTCTGATTCTGTAGGTGAACCCCCTGGATTTGATAAGAGCATATCTTCAGAATCAGATGATGAGGATGTAGTCAGTTAATCTGATATTGAGTCAGAAATAAAAGAAGTAAGGAAAAAATTTACAAAACAGGTGAAAGTTAAAGAGCTTACATCATCTGCTAAACCTACTGCTCTTGTTTATGCCTCTGCTTCTGCAATAGCTAAACCAAAGATTGATGTGGGACTGGAAAAGCAATGTTTCACTTCCCCTCTCACAACGTTATATGATGATGATGATGATGATGATGATGATCTTCTAGCGCCACCTGGTGGATTTACTGATCCTCCGCAATTGCTTCCATCTTAAGACAACAAAATCCTCAGAATCCCCATTTGATTGATGTTCGATATACATCTATAGAGTATAAATTTATGAAAGACCTTAAATCTGCAGTATTTCAATATGGTCCTCAATCACCTTATGTATTGGGAATGCTTGAAAATTTAGGAACTTCCAGATTATTTATCCCTATGGATTGGGAAGCTGTGCCTAAAACAGTTTTAGAAGGGTCTCAACGGTTACAATTAAGAAGCTGGTGGGAAGATGAAGCTAGGAAACAAGCTAGAGAAAATCAATGGAGGATAAATTGTTGGGAGAAGGTCCTTATCGAGCATTAAGAGAACAAGCTCAATATTCAGATAATGATATTCAGCAGGTAAAGCAAACACTTTTGTGGGCCTGGAGACATGTAGTTCCAACGGGACAGTCCCAGCCTTCTTTTATTAAAACTAGTCAAGGAGCTCCTGAACCTTATACTGATTTCTTATCTTGCTTGCGTACAGCAGTCATTCGAGCTGTAGGGCAAGATCAAGTTGCTAAGGTTTTGGTAGAGACTCTAGCTTTTGAAAATGCTTATCCTGAGTGTAAACAAATATTGGGACTGTTAAGAGGACAAAATGCCTCCTTAGGAGAATACGTTAGAGCTTGTGCTGGAGTAGGTGGCATTGAGCATCAAGCTTCGGTTTTTGCTGCTGCTATGGCTGGAGCCATGAAAACTGACAAGTCAGTAACTTGTTTCAATTGTGGTAGAGTTGGGCACTTTTGGAAAGATTTCCATAAAAAAAAGAGAAAATTTATATATTCCCAATAGAAATAAGAAGGGTCTAACAGAAATTTGCCAGCATTGTTGCCAAGGCAAACATTGGGCTCAAGAATGCTGATCTAAAACAGATAAAGATGGAAATCCTTTACCTAAACCAGGAAACTTCTCAATGGGCCCTCATCCCTGGGGCCCAAAACAATACTGGGGACCCATGCTCCTATGTATCCAATGACCCCAACTCCCAATTCTTATCCACAAACAGCCAATCCCAAAATAGTGCTAAATTAACAGTTGATAGTTTATACGCAGCCACCCAATAAAGTGCAGCTGCTGATTTGCCTGTTA
The DNA here is from genome assembly GCA_020662805.1 of Glaucomys volans. Lineage (NCBI taxonomy): Eukaryota > Metazoa > Chordata > Mammalia > Rodentia > Sciuridae > Glaucomys > Glaucomys volans. The sequence goes on from JAJEJO010032145.1 coordinate 30,003, forward strand.
ATGAAAATGTCTTGATTTATCCTGGTGGAGGAGTTTATAAGATTAAAACTGGAGTTTTTGGACCTCTTCCTGCTGGAAGTTTTGGATTAACCGTAGGATGAAGCAGTTCTGCTCTTCCTGGTATTCATGTTATTGCTGGCATTGTGGATCCTGATTTACTAATGAGATTTTAATTATGTCCTATTCAACTCAAACTCTTTCACTGGTGATTGGAGAGTGTATTGCTCAAATTTTACTTTTGCCATATTTTCAATTTCCTTCCAAAAGTAATTCTAGAATTGGAGGTTTTGGAAGCACTGGAAAGTGTATTTTCTGGGAAACAATGATAACAAATCAAAGACCTTCTATGACTTCAAATATTCAAGGAGAGTACTTCAAAGGATTAATAGATACTGGGGCTGATGTTTCAGTAATTTCTACAAAAGACTGGCCCAAAGAGTGACCAAAACAAAAGTGTCAAGTAACTTTAGTGGCTTGAGTGCTGTGGCTGATGTCTGGATTAGCACAGGCCCCCTTTCTTGCCATACCTTAGATTTTGTTCAATTCTCTGCCTATTTTTATATTGTCAATGTTCCTCTTAACATTTGGGGAAGGGATGGGATATATTATCTCAACTAATGCTTATCTTCAAATACCTTCAAAAAACTTGTAGCCACTGTTCAGTTCCCTCGAGCATTGCCTTTAACTTGACTAATCATTACCCCTAAATGGATTGAACACTGGCCTCTTAAAAAAGAAAAGCTCGAGGCATTAAGACAATTAGTTCAAGAACAATTGCATGCTGGACATATTGAATATTCCACTTCCCCTTGGAACTCACCAGTATTTGTTATAAAAAAGAAATCTGGAAAACGGCAATTATTAACTGATTTATGTGAAATTAATAAGTGTATTAAACATATGGGAGGATTACAATTTGGGCTTCCTTCCCCTGCTATGATTCCTAAAACTTGGTTAATTACTGTTATTGATTTAAAAGATTGTTTCTTTACAATTCCTTTACAATCTCAAGATAAAGAAAAATTTGCTTTTACAGTTCCTGAGCATAATCACCATCAACCAGTGAAACGTTACCAGTGGACAGTTTTACCTCAAGGCATGATTAATAGTCCTACTTTGTGCCAAGAATATGTTAGTAGAGCTTTAGAACCTGTTTGAAGACAATTCCCATCCTTTATTTTATATCATTATATGGATGATCTTTTACTTGCCTCTCCTACTCCATCAGAGCAGGAGATGTTTTTAAAAGTTGTAACGGCTTCATTAAAGGCCTATAATTTACAAATTGGGCCAGAAAAGGTGCAACTTAATTATCCTTATTCTTATTTAGGATTTTTTTTAAATAAATAAAATATCGCACCTCAAAAAGTTCAAATGCGTAAAGGTCATTTAAAAACTTTGAAGGATTTTCAAAAACATTAGGAGATATTAATTGGATTCGTTCATCTGTGGGAATTCCTATGTATCAATGACAGCATTTATTTACTACTTTACAAGGTGATTCTGATTTAAATAGTCCCAGAATATTGACAAAGCAGGCTGAACTAGAATTACAATTTGTGGAACAGCGTTTAAATGAAGGAAAATTATCATATCTTGAATTACAATATCCTATTACTTTGATTCTTTTTCATACCTCTCATTCGCCTTCTGGAGTGTTAACTCAGAAAAACCAAATACTTGAATGGATATTTTTACCTAATAACTATAATAAATGTTTAACTACTTATATTGATAAATTAGCCTTCTTAATTCTCAAAGGAAGAAATAGACTTTTGCAATTAAATGGCAGTGAGACTTCAGTCATAATTTTTCAGTTATCTAATTCTCAAATTACTCATAGCCGACAATTTAATGATAACTGGCAAATTGCTTGGGCTGGATATCCTGGTTCTATTTCAACCCAATATCCTAAATCTAAAATATTTGATTTTTTTCATAAACACTCTGTCATCCTCAAAAATCCCGTTTCCTCTGTTCCCCTTCAAGGGCTCACTGTTAATACAGATGCTAATAAAGCATCTGCAGGATATTGGACAACTAAACAAGTAAAAGTGTGTTCTCATTGATTTTCTTTGGTTCAGCCTGCTGAGTTATGGGCTATTGTTATGGTTTTAATAGATTTCCCTAATGTTCCCTTAAACACAGTTTCAGATTCACAATATGCAGTAATTGTTTGTACTTACATTTCTTCTGTTTCTCTTTCTTTAACTCCAAGAAATGAACTTGAAAAATTATTTGTTTATACTCAATCTCTTTTATTACAATGAACTGATTCTATATATATTACTCATATAGGATCTCATTCTTCTTTACCCAGACCGCTTGCTGTAGGAAATGCTAATATTGACCAACTTTTGTTTCCTCAGCAGAAAGAACAACATGAACATTCATCACAGCATACTAATGCCAGAGGTCTTTATAAAAGACATAACATTACTCAGCAACAAGCTAAACAAATTTTGCTGACTGTCCTTCTTGTGCTCCTTTTCATAACCTTTGTTGTCCTCCAGGTGTCAATCCTAGAGGCTTGCACCCTAATGCTATTTGGCAAATGGATGTTGTTATAATTCCTTCTTTTGGTCGTCTTAAGTATGTACATCAAACCATAGACACACACAATCACTTTCAATGTGCTACTGCTTTGTCCTCTGAAAAAGCAGATGCAATTATTTCTCATTTGTTATTGTGTTTTGCAATTATGGGTTTTCCAGCTGAAATTAAAACTGACAATGCTCCTGCTTATTCTTCTCAGAAATTATCTAAATTTTTACAGCATTTTCATATAGTGCATACTTGTGGAATTCCCTATAATAGTCAGGGTCAAGCTATTATTGAAAGGGCTAATCGTACCCTTCATGAATATATTTTTAAAATAAAAAAGGGGGAAATGGAGATAGCCTATACACCTCAAAATATTCTTCATAGAACTTTATTGACTTTAAAGTTTCTAAATATTTAGTCTGCTGCAGACCTTACCTCAGCACAGAAGCATTTCTCCAGAGAATCATCAACATTATTTAAACAGTTAAAAATACCTATTTGGTACAAGAATGAAAACAAGGAATGGATGTCTGGATTGTTACATCATATGGGGAGGGGATTTGCTCTTATTTCAACAGTTGGAGCACCTTTTGGGGTTCCTTCCAGAATTCTTAAGTTACAGGATGTGAGATTCCTTCGTGAGATAGTTTCAGGAGCTGTCAATGCAGAGAAACTTCACAATGACGACCAGAACAGCAAATCCCCCGACTTGGGGGCAGATGAAAAAACTAACCCAGGAAGCAGAGCATCCTCTCCAGAAGGCGAATCAACCTTTAAATCCTGTTAACCTTTTACTGGCCATGCTTGCTGTTATCAACTGTCAGCTAAGCCTGGTTTATGCTGACCCCTTTGCTTATTGGGCATTTATTCCCAATCCTCCCTTAGGTCGTGGAGTATCCTGGGGAGAACCTGAAGTGCACGTATGTACTGATACTTCTAATTTCTTCCTTCCCCTGCAGTGCAGGGGTCTTGAAGATGTTTCTTTTCACTCTAACCTCCACAATGTCTCTAACATCACCGTAGCTATGGAAGGCTTTCCTTTATGTATAGGGCATCATCCTTTCTGTTTACCTATTTATTCTCATAATGCTTCACATACTTTTAACACATGGGGAGTTAATTATAGAGGGTTTTCCACTGCTGTCTTTACTGTTATGATTTCATCTCAAGGCTTCAATACTTCTTGGGAATATTTAAACTCTTCTTCTTTAACTAATGAGGAATATTTTGTTTATACACATTTACCATTATGTTCTACTAAATATTTTGAAGCCTCGCTTCAGCATTTGGAATCGGAAAAATGTCGTGATCATCATCCTAAAATAGTTATACACCATGAAGACTTAACTATTGTAGATTGGAGTCCAGATCATTCAGAATTTGTAGAAAGTTGGTCAAATAATACCCTCAAATGGCATAGTCATAATGGAAAATCAAATGCTTATGGTAAAGAAACAATTAGGATGCAGCATGATGCTTTGGTGCCCCCTATATTGCAACATATAAAGTTTCCTATTCTACAGAGAGACATTTGGAAAATATGGGCTGTATCTGGTAAATTAATTGTATGGACTGGTAATTTTACTTTAAAGATGTCTAATCCACTTCCTTTTGAAGTGCATTTACATAAAATAGAACTTACTTTGCATCTACATGTGTGAAATTCCCTTATTCTATGTTAATAGGGAATTGGTCTTGG
>JAJEJO010032156.1:0-25781 GCA_020662805.1 Glaucomys volans
AAAAAAATAAACTCTTAAAATTCCTACAGGAACACAGCTCCATCCATTTATTCATGAACAAGCATGACAGGCATCAAATCAGGGAAGTCTTTGACAGGAGATATTAATGTCTATTAATGAATAGACATTTTGCCACAGAAGATATCACAAGTGGAAAGGAGTTAATCTTGTATTCGATTACAGTGGATAAGGAAACTGTCATCCAACTGGTAGCAGCTTTCTCTACTTCTAATCATCCACGCATTAGGGAAAAGCCTTAAATACACATTAGAAAGGCCTTCAGGCTTTAATGCCACTATAAATGCTGTCTTCACAGGAGGTAGCAATCACTTGTACTGTCGCAACAGAGGAGCGTTTCACGGGGACACTGAGGAAAAGCGAAGCATGCCTGCCCAAAAGGAAAGCAGAGGACTTACTAAACGCAAGTGGAAAATGGTAAATAAACAGTGGAGAAACCGACGACACCTTGATTGGGTGAAAAAGCATCGATGAGGGGCAGATGGCCATCACGTGACTGCAGAAGTGGTGCCCTAGAAAGGACATACCAGTACCCACGTGGCATTTCAACTGGGGAAGCCTAACATGAATGGGATCAAGAGCAAAACCAGACAAAGAACTGTTAAATGTTCTTTAACACATTAAATAATTATAAATTATCTTCAAAACTATAAATATATGTTCTTACTGAAATTTAAAAAAATTCTTTGCAAATGTATTTTCAAAAATTGTCAATGAAACAAAAAGCAAAGAAAGGCTAAGAGGTGTTCCAGATTAAAGAGACATGTCAACTAAGCAAACGTTATGATCCTAGACGGGATTCTGTTCAGAGGGAACTGTACCATGGAACGCATTTCAACTGGTAAAATTGGAATATGGAAAACTGATTAGATAAAAGCATTGTAACAATGTTAAATTCCCGGAAGTTGGTCAAGTCTACTGTGTTTATATAAAAGAATATTGTTCTTAGGAAATGTACATTATAGTATGTAGGAGAAACGGGCAGGATATAGAAACTCATTCTCAAATGGTAATGATAATTTTATACACATATACACAGACTGGAATTTCAACATTTCCTAAGTATGGATAATGGGCAGGACAATTCCACTTACATGAGGAATCTCAATAGTCAAGCTCAGAATTGGAGAGTGGAGTGGTGTTTTCCAGGGGTTGGTGGGAGGGGACGTGGGGAGCTACAAACCAGTGAACATAAAGTTTCAACTATTCCAGACAAGTTCTGGAGATCTGAGGTTCAAAATTGGCCAACAGCTGGCAATACTATATTGTATGCTTAAGATTGTTAAGAGAGTAGATCTCATGTTAAATGCTCTTACTACAATAATCATTTTAAAAATGGGTTTGTGTGTGTTCTTTGTACTATTTTCTATGAAGTTGAAATTACGTATGAATAAGAAGCTATTCTAAGGGGCTGGGGATGTAGCTCAGTGGTAGAGCGCTTCTCTAGCATGTGTGAGGCACTGGGTTCAATCTTCAGCACCACATAAAAATAAATAAATAACTAAAGCTATTGTGTTCATCTACAACTAAAAATAAAAAAAATTAGAAGTTATTTTAAAAAGTCACTTAAGATGTCAATTCTCCCCAAACTGACCTATAAATTAGATGTAACCCCACTTTTTAGTAGAAATTGATTCTAAAATGCACATGGAAATGCAAAGAACATAGGACAACCAAAATGATTCTGAAAAAGAACGACAAATTTGTAAGTCCTTACACTATGGATTTCAAAACTTACTATATACTTTAGATCATGTGGTACTGGCATAATGATGGACATACAGGTGACAGAACAGAATGGACAGTCCAGAAATAAATCTTTATAATTCTGGGCAATTGACTTTGCGCACGTGTGTGTGGGGGGGTGGGGAGGTGCTGGAGGTTGAACCCAGGGGTGCTGTATCATTCAGCTACATCCCCAGACTTTTCTATTTTTTTTATTTTGAGACAGGATCTTGCTAAATTGCCAAGACTGGCTTGAAACTTGAGATCCTCCTACCTCCGCCTCCTCAATTGCTGGGATTACAGGTGTGTGCCACTTCACCGGGTGGTCAATGATTTTGAAAAAGGTGCAGACAACAGAGGAGGGAAAATAGTCTTCAACTAATGATGCTGGGACCACTGGAGAGCCACATGCAGAAATAATTGAGCTAGGACCTTACCTCATACATCACATTAAAATGACTCAACATAGAACATAAACCTGAGGTGAGTTTAAAAGACTTCTGGAAGAAAACAGGAGAAAATCTTTGTGACTTTGGGTTGGGCAGAAAATTCTCAAGTGACAGCAAATATAGAACATGTCAAAGAAAACAATTGAACTTTGTCAAAATTAAACTTTGGTCATCTAAATGACACCATTAAAAAACAAAAACTATAAGCCACAGGAGAAAACATTGCATAGCATAGATTTGATAAAGACTTGCGTATAACTTAGGTTATATGAAGACTTCATATAACTTAGGTTATATGAAGAACACTTCAAACTTATTAGGAGGAAGACAAACAACCTAATTTAAAAATGAGCAAAAAAATATGAATAGACATTTTGCCACAGAAGACATCACAAATGCAAGTAGCATATGAAAGAAAAGCTGTCCAATATTATTGACCACAAGGGAGATCAATCAGAACCTTAAGGAATATCACTTCATGTCCATCAGAATGGCCAGAGCAAGAAAGATCACAGGTTGGGGAAGATGTGGAGAAAGTGGAATATTCAGAGGATGCTGGTGGGAAGGTAAGTGGTCACCACTTTGGAAAACAACCTGGACAGTTTGAAAGAGTCAAACACAAACCTTCCACAGAGTCCTGCTATGTCACCCCTAAGAATGCATCCACGGGAAACGAAAACGTGTCCACACAAAGACAAGAACGGGAATGTTCACAGCAGTTTTATTATTAGGTTTTAATTTTTTGATCCTGGGGATCGAACTCAGGAGCTCTCAACAACTGAGCCACATCCCTCAGCTCTTTTTTTTTTATATATATATATTTAAAGATAGAGTCTCCCTCAGTTGTTTAAAGACTTGCCAAGTTGCTGAGGCTGGCTTTGAATTTGTGATCCTCCTGTCTCAGCCTCCCAATCTGCTGGAACAGATTACAACAGCAGTGTTATTCTTCTTCCTTTTTTTTTTTTGGTACTGGGGATTGAATCCAGAGGCACTTAACCACTGAGCCACACTCCCAGCCCTTTTTAATGTTATTTTGAGATGTGGTTTCACTAACTTGCTCAGGGCCTTGTTAAGTTGCTGAGGCTGGCTTCAAATTCTCGATCCTCCTGCCTCAGCCTCCCAAGACACTGGGATTACAGGCATGCACCACCATGACTGGCAGCAGTATTATTCTTAATAGCCCCAAACTGGACACAATCCAAATTTCCATCTCTAGCTATGGAAAAACAACACGTGTACATTCATTCATACAGCAGGTTACTATTTCACAACGAAAAGGAATGAAGTGCTGACTTGGGCCACAAGGTGGGTGAGCCTTGCAAACGTTGTGCACAGTAAAGAAATCAGATACGAAAGACCGTTTGAAGTGTAAAATTCCATCATTTCAATGTCTAGAGGAGGTAAATTTATAGAAAACAAAAGGAAGATTAGCGGTTGTCTAGGATTGGAGGTGGAAGTGAAGTGCTCCAAATGGGCATGAGGAAATTTTGGGGGGGTGACCAAAATGTTGCATAATTAGATTGTGGTGGTGGTTGCACAGCTTTATTCTTTTATCAAAATCATTGACCTTGATTGGAAAATTTTATGGTATGTCCTTTATACATTAATAAAAGGTCAATTTTTAAAAGGTCAATGTAACCATGTTGAGAAGGAACATGTAATCTACGAGGCTTCTACTCTGTCAGACCTTCCCTGCATGGTCATGGCCAAATGAGGGTGTCTGCCAACCACTGCTTTGGAGTGAGATGATCACGGTCCTTCTGCAACATGGGTGGAAAGGGGAAGAACTGGGCATTTCCTGAACTCCTTTTATGCACCAGGCGTTACACTGGCTTCTTTCTTACATTATGCTGTTTAATCTTGGTGATAGTTAATAAATTGAAAAGCATTCCCATTTTGCAGGTCTGGCTCAGAGAAGTTCTCAGGATGGCAGAGTCAGATGAGTATGTCTCGATAAAACTGGATCTCATATCCTGAGACTTGTAGGACCTATGAGTTTCCAGTGCCTAGGTTGGGTTATATAGCAGGAGCCTGGGAAAAGGAAAGCCACAAGCCAGGAACAGTTATAAAGCCAGAAACTACATGAACTTCGATTTCCTTCTCAGGCAGGAAGGGAATAGCAACCACACCACTAGACAACCATTTGTCTTGCCAATAGATTTAAAAAAACTATGATAAAGTAATCAATTAAAATTGAATCTTTCATATCTCATTAGGATAGTAGAAAGTTTTCCAAAGTAAATTGTCACATGCGGGGTGTGGTGGCGCATGCCTGTAATCCAAGTGACTTGGGAGGCTGAGTCAGAGGATCGCAAGTTCAAAGCCAGCCTCAGCAACTTAGCAAGGCCCTTAGCAACTCAGTGAGACCCTGTCTCTAAATAAAATACAAAATAGGGCTGGGGATGTGGCTCGGTGGCCGAGTGTCCCCTAGATCAATCCCTGGTGCCAAAAAAAAAAAAAAAAAAAAAAAAAAGATTGCATGGCGAATGAATTAATGGTCAATAAATAATGACAAGTGCTCCTGTGCCCCTGGTCCCCGGTGGCCCAGGGCTGCCGCGGCACACAGGTGCCCGCCCTGCCTCGCAGGCCATGGGGAAGGGGGTGCCTTGGGGAGCTGCCGTCCCTTCCCCGGAGCACCACCGTGGCGATGGTGGCTACAACAGCGGCAGCAGCAGCAGCAGCAGCGGCAGCTACAGCACTGGTGGCCGGGCAGTGGTGGTGGCGGTGAGGACGCGGGGCGCACCCCCATAGGCCTGGCCGGGCTGCAGGAGAATGCATTTGCTGGGCAATCAAAGATCTATTCCTACATGAGCCTGAACAAATGCTCTGGAATGCGTTCCCCCTTCAGGAAGAGAACTCAGTTGCACATCACGAAGTCAAATGCCAGGGGAAACCATTACCTGGAATCTACAGGAAACGAGAAAAGAAATGCTGGGAATGCAATAGGAAGCTCGAGGAACAGAAGATCAAAGCCGCCAGGAGAGGTCCCCTGGCACCTTTTCCAAACCAAAATCGGAAGCAGCAGAACCTAAAAACTCCAACCTCGTCTTGTGATTCAACTAATGCAGCCGTTGTCAAAAGGCCCTGAAAAAGCCCCTCAAGGGAAAACAGGCCCCTTGGGAAATAGCTCAAGGGAAAACGCAACAGAACCGCAAACTCACAGATTTCTACCCAGTCCGATGGAGCTCCAGGAAGAGCAAGGCCGACCTGCAGTCTGCAGAGAGGAAGCGAATACATGAGCTGGTTGAAAGTGGGAAGGAAGAAGGCATGAAGATTGAGCTCATTGATGGCAAAGGCAGGGTGTGATCGCCACCAAGCAGTTCTCCCGGGGCGACTTGGTGGTGGAATACCACGGGGATTCCATCGAGATCACCCACGACAAGAAGCGAGAGACTCTGCACGCACAAGACCCCTCCACGGGCTGCCACATGTCCTGTTTTCAGTATGTGAGCAAAACCTACCGCGTGGACGCCACTGGAGAGACAGATCGCCTGGGAAGACTGATCCACCACAGCAAATGCGGGAACTGCCAGACGAAACTGCAGGACATACACGGCGTGCCTCACCTCATCCAGCGCCTCCCACCACATTGCGGATGGGGAGGAGCTGCTGTAGGACTATGGGGACCTCAGCTGGGCCTCCACAGAGGCCTACCCTTGGCTGAAGCATTGAGGGCACCGTCGCCTGCCCTGCCTGCCTCCCTTCTTCAAAGGACAAAGTGCCCTCAAAGAGAAATGATTTTTTATTTTTTTACACACTTAATCTTAGTGGATTACTTCAGATGTTTTTAAAAAGTATATTAAGATGCCTTTCACTGTAGCATTTAAATAGCTGTCACAGGTTCCAAGGTGGACTTGAACAGATGGCCTTATATTACAAAACTTTTATATTCTAGTTGTTTTGTACCTTTTTTGCATGCAAGTTGAACGTTTGTGCTTCCTGTGCATGCAAAGACTCAGCACAGGTTTTAGAAGAAAGTCAAACATGACCTAGAGAGCCGGGGAGCCTGCCGCCTTCAGGAGAAGCACCACGACTGTCCCACACCCCAAGTCTGAGGACAGGCCCTGGGTGTGAGGGCCTCCCTGCCCCCCGAGACTGGACGGCGTGTCTCCGAGCTCTTGTTCTCACTCTGACAGACGCACCTGTAAGTGTATGAATATTTTTTAAAAAGGTTCCGCAGGAAGCTAGTCCTCCCCTCTGCTTTCTCGAAAGCTCACTGACCATGGCCGGGCATGGCTAGACTTTCTCTTCCACAGGCAGCCGCTTTTCCAGACACCTGGAAGCATCAGGGTGGGCAGTCACCCTAGAGGCGGGCAGGGACAAGTACTGTTCCCAGCGCCTGCGGAGGCATAGCTTCCTGAAACTGGGTTAATTCTTTATATAAATGTGAACACTGAGTTTATTAAAAAAATAAATAAATAAAATAAAAATGAAAAAAATAAAGAAAAAAGGGAAAAAACCCACAGAAAACAACTTACATATATCTACATCTTGAAGTGAGTGAAGTGGTTGCAATTTTTTTGTTGTTTTGGGGATTTTGTTTCTATAGAAGAGATGAAATGGTACTCTATTCTAATAAAAAATACAGTTTTGTAGCGGGACCAGATATTATTTACCCCCGCCACACACACCCCAGTTCTGCTGGGTGGAAAGTTCCAGGCCTGCTGTGGAGGCCTTCTATTTGTCAGACTACCTGGCGTCCTTCCCGTGAAGCAGCCATAACTCCAATTGTGAGCCTAGAGCTCAGGACCCCGCCCAGCTGCCACCACCAGCCTACGGACACAGCTCAGGTATCACCTTGAATGTGATAGCAGGAGGAGTAGCTGGCTTCCTCTTCCCGCCCCAGGGGTCTGATTCTCACTCACTGTCCACCTTCAGTCCTTGGGGCTGGGGCTCCTGTCCACCATGGTCCCGGATAAATGTGAATGGAGACAGTTTGTGAGAACCTGTCCTCATCCTTACCCCACCCTGGGCCTCATGATGGTGCTACCTAAGAAAGTCATTCCCCACCCCACTCGCCTGGTCAGTGGTCAGCAAATTGGAGGAGGATCCGACAGGAGTATTTAAATGTGAGAGAAAATGTCTTGGTTGTACCTGTTTGTGGTTTAGCTTTGTATTTAAGCAAACAAAAAAGGAAATAACTTGAAAATTTGTCATTATAAAAATGAAACAAATTAAAATATTTATTGCCAGAAAAAAAATATAAAGCTTCCTTTAGTCCTTAAGTTTCTTGATTTTAAAAGAAGAACACTAGGAGATTATTTTTAGGATGCTGAATCGGCACCTTCTTCAGTTGTACTTATTTTCTACACATAGTGAAATGCCAGGAAAAAGTTATCTATGATAGGAAAGACAATAGAATGAACCAGACATAAGTTTCTGGTGTTCCTCTGTGAACACATGACCAGTGTTACTCCACATTGTGCACAACTGAAAGGAAGTTATGCTCCATGTGTGTATGATATGTCAAAATACACTCTATTGTCATGTATATCTAAAAGAACAAATTTTAAAAAGTTACTTATGGCAATCCTTGGGAAGCTTCACTGTCCATGAGATTTGTCCCTGATGTGAAACACCCCCTTGGACCGGGCCCACACTGACTTACTTGCCCCCTCTGAGTGCCATCTGCTCCTGTGAGCACCCTGACTGACATGGTGGATGTACAACAGAGTTCACAGCACGTAAGTCCTTAAAAATGGTGGTTAGCGCTACAAAAGGTGTTTGGAAAATGACAACTCTAAATAAGACTGACACACAGTGATCATTCGTGAGCTCTCTGCACCACCGTTGGCTCTAAAGAACATCTGTGTTGGCAATTAGGGTTCTACTGTAAAATGGATGTTAAGTGTCATGGAGAAATTCCCCACAGAACAGCTTTATTCTGGAAGGCCTTTGGTTCTGACCACATTCCCCAGCCCACTTCAGCACTGACTAGCACAGCTTGGCAAGAGAGGAAGAATTCTTCCAGCTACAGCCCCACTTCAGACTCAGGGTCCACCGGGGACAGCGGGATGAGGAGCATGGGCTCACTATTGCTCTTCTCACAACCATGATGCACGTGGGGCTGCCCTGGATCTCCCCAAAGCATCCGGAGGCTCAATATGAGTTGAAGACTGGGGGAAAACCCAGTAACATTAAATGGAGACTAGAATAGAAAAATCCAGAGTGACTTTGGAATATGTGTACAATCCTGTAAGGGTGTAAATGCCCTGATGTGTAAAGGTCGTTAAGTAGTGTGTGCGTGCACACATACTCTGGAGCTCCCCTTGATGTGTCAGTTCGGGTTTTAGTAAGATAGCAGAGAGAAGACTGAAATCACACACTTGAGCATCAACAGCATTAATGTGGCAAGAGCATGAGTTCTCTGAAATAAAGAGCCAGAATCTTATGGGTTTCCTATTCCCTCTGTACCCTCTTTCTCAGCCTATAATGGCTGAGAATGCTGAGGCCTAGGGATGCAGTGAAGTTCTGGGGGTTGTCCCTCACATCAGAGGCAGAGGAAGGGCACAACCAGGTCCCCTGTCCCCATGGTGGCTGGGAAGATGTACTCACAGGGTGCTTCCTGAGTTCCCTCATGCTCTGCACAAACCAAGACATCAAAGGGCAAGGAGGAAGAGTGGAAAACGCAAGCCTTAGAGCAGGGTATGTGTGCTGGGCCTTGAATACCAGGAAGGTGTAATTAAATGCAATGAAATGATGAAGGCAGTCAGGACAGGCTTATGGAGACTATGAAGCTGGAGACGAGTGCACTAAATGCTTTTCTGTTACTTGTCTTTTCCTCCAATCCCATCAGAACCATCACTTTTATCTCCTAAACATGCATTGTTAAGAATCCCCCAAAGTAATTATTAACAAGTGAGTCAGCCGGTGCTTGTAAACCACTCTGCAAACACAAAGGCTCCACAAATGTTTATTCCCATTACTGAAACTAATTCAATAACAGTGCAATATAGTATTCCCAGATAATGGTTTCTAGCAATGCTCACTGTGCAGGAAAGGAATTGGCAGGGTGCGTGCCCGAACCCGGGGAACCTGTGAGTGAGGTGAGGAAAACATTTCCGCTTTTCTGAGACAACTACCAGGACAAGTAGGAGCTCCGCCCTGCTGGAACTGTCCTTTCCAGTCTGCATCTCCTGGACTACATGCTGCTGCTGCATAAAATGCTTCCATGCACTTCAGGTCCCCAGAACAGATCTTGAAAGAAGAGTGCCTTTTTGGTTTTTGTTTTTGCATCCTGCTTGGCATTAGAACTGATCACTGAATGTCTTGCTATGTGCCTGGTATCAAAGGGACAAGAGATGGGAGATCTTCTAATATGGCTCTTTAAGTTTCCTTATATGCTCTGTGAAAAGCAGTCCCTAAAACAGGGGCTTCTGAGATCACAAAACAAGCAGTGGAACTTTAGCTTGTGTGTGGAGGTCTGTATTAACTGCCTTTTCTTATTTGCTGTACTCCATGCTCTGGCATCTGGGGGCTTCTGACCTTGGCTGGGGACGGTCCCTCCAGTGTTAGCTGATTCTTAGAGGTAGTAAACTTGCCTGTGAGCTTACTTTCAATGCCCAAACTAAGCCATCCTGAGTCTATGTTACCACCTTTCTCTTTTTATCATCCCCTACAGTATGGGACACAGCCCTGATCACCCAGCGCCAGGGACCAGGCAACCGGGGTACCCTGTATTCCAGAGCCACTAAAATCATTTCCACTGCACCTGTCTCCCTGGCCTCTCCCACTCTTCCCTCAATGAAGGCTCACACACTGCTCTCCCCTCGGCCCCTCTGCCTCCGCACTGACCTGGTGCTTCCCCCGTGGCCCTGTGTGGCATGTGGTACCTCCTACTTCTAGGAATCTGAGAGTGTAAATTTTTCCTTCATGACAGTCATTCCCAGGTCTGCATGTTTTAGCATCCTGATTAAAGCAGACTCTAGGCACTTTTTTTTAAGGGCCCCTTACCCAGTTGGATCCACAGTCAACAAACAGGGCTAAGGGTGGCAAAGCTGGTTATTCTGAACGCAACCCCAGTTTCACTCTTTGCCTGGGACTCTGTTGCTCTAGGACAGAATGTAGGTTCCACCAGGTGTATTGCAAATTGCCCTTGGACATTAATCTTTCAGCTTCAGGTCTTTTTGACTTTTATAAACACCTATTACATATTGTTTTGATGTGGTCAAGACCAACACTGCCCCACACCCCAATGGCAAGGGTGAACAATACTTTTGAGGTTTCAGTGGCTTGCTAAGTGACACAGTGAGCTGTGAGCAGCAGAGGGAGTGGACCTCTGAGGTGGACTCCTGCTTCTCACTGTCATTATCACACTCCACAGAGGCCTCTTTGGCTCCTTGCGATGCATCTGCATACTGCAGGGGAGAAATCAGCTGTTCCTATTTTCTTTTCTTGCTGACATTCCTTTTCCATCTTTGGTTTTCTAATTTCTTTCTCATCTTGGTTTTCCAATTCATCACTTCTCTGTGATAGGAAGACTTTTAATAACATGTGCTTATGGGATATGATGATCACATTTCTAATTGGGGGAGTTGGGGAACAGATGCATGCCTGTTAAAACTGGGAGGGTCCAGGGGAGTGTTTGCTAGAGGAGTGTGTGTCAGCTACAGAGCTATGTTGGAGCGGCTCTCCCTAATGGGAACCATCTTCGGTTTTTGATATTATAGTATCATCCCAGGCAAAGAAGAACAGGGACCTGTAAAATATCTAAGAAAAAGAAAAAAATGTTCAAAAAACCACTAAGACCTTTGATGGTTTTGGTCCAAAGTCATCCAAAAATCTTTTTTTTAGTTGTCAATAGACCTTTATTTAGTACTCATTTATTTATATGTGGTGCTGAGACTTAAACCCAGTGCCTCACACGTGGCTAGGCAAGCATTCTACCACTGAGCCACAAACCAGCCCCCAAAAATCTTAAACACAGTTTGATTGACCCAGTCGTGTGTCAAGGGTAAAACAGGAAGCACAGTCTCCACCATCTTGGCCCCAAGCCATTTTCTAAACAAACATGCCAGGAAGGAAAAACTGTGACCGTGGTCCACTGCAACTTTTGAATAGAGCTCTGAGGCTTATTTTTAAAAGGGACAAGTTTTCCTTTTTCTCATCACAGCCTCAGGGACAGGAGTCCCCTGTGCTGCTTCTTTGCTAGCAGAGCAATAAACCTTCTCTTTCCTTTTTCTCAAAACCATGTCCTCGTTATTGAATTGGCATCAGGGACAAGGACCAAGCTTTCCGTAACAAATTCAGCAGCTGCTCTGCAAACACAACATCAGGAGGAGACCCTGCAGTACCCCTTCCCAAGAGGATGGCCAACCCCAACCCTGCTCCACAGAAATCCTCCAGAACAGGTCTTGACCTCCAAGTCATCTGCTTACAGGATGTTCAGACACTCAGGTCAAAGAGAAAGAGCGAATTCACTCCCTGGTTGGTTAATCTGCTTGCCATTACAGAATTATTCTGTTTGTACTTCTCCACTGAAATAATGTTTTCTTTTGCTTAAAGAGTGAGTCTCTCCACCTTCTGACTCTGTATTCTTGCTCCTATTACTGAAACTCTCTGAGCCCCACATTCTCATCATAATGAAGCCAGAACTGAGGACAGGCAGTTAGTGTAGAATAGTGACTCTATGGAGGAATGGAGGCCATCTGAGTCTGGGAAGTTAGAGACCACCTCTGGGAGACTGGAAAGTCAGTGTCTTCAGAGCCCTTTTGATCACCAAGGTTACCCACCCATCCAACCTGTCCCAAAAAAAGCTGCAGGCAGGGAATTGTTAATTAATGCCCCCTGGGCCCCTATCTACTTGAATCCTCCCTGCACCCTCCCCCCTGCCCATCTGCTTCTCACCTTTTTGCCATCTCACCTGCATCTCCTGGGCCTAGTCATGGTAGGCAGGAAGGAGAGATAATGGGGGGGCTGGGGTGGAGAACAGGAGAACAAAGGAGACCCTAATGTACAAAAGACACAGGGCACAGCTCACTTCTGGGGATTCTAGAACATCAGCCATGGCCCCCTTCTCTCTACTGGGAGAAGTCTGTGTTACTACCTTTAAGTAAAACCTGGTTAAATATGCTTGCCTTGGCGTGCTTCTCTGGTTGTTATACTTCAATATCTGAGAAAGCAGAACTCGTCACCAATAAACAGCAGTATCAATAATATGGGTATAGGAGGCTTGCCCATGAAATGAGTTTACATTTTAAAAATTTACAGCTATGAAAGCAAAATAAGCCAAATCCCAAAATCCAAAGGCCAAATATTTTCTCTGATATGTGGATGCTGATCCATAATTGGGGGTGGAGGTAGGGAAGAATAAAGGAACTTTGGATTATGCAGAGGTGAGTGAGGGGAGGGGTGGGGTGTGGGGATAGGAAGGATAGTAGAATGAGATGGACATTATTACCCTATACACTTGTATGATTACACTATTGGTGTGACTCTGCACCATGTACAGCCAGAGGAAGGAGAAATTTTGTGCTCCATTTGTGTACAATGTGTCAAATGCATTCTGTCATGTATAACTAATTCAAACTAATTAAAAAATGTATGGTTATGAATTTACATTTATAAAAATTATGAGGATGAAATGAATATTACAATATTTAAGTACCTGATACACAGGAAGCTCTAATGAAGTATTTGATGAACCAAGGGGTGCTTTTCCTAGATGAGGAGTTCTGTGGCTTTCACTAAACCATCATCACAGCTGTGTGATGACAAGGAAGATAGTTACCATACAATAGAGAGAGTCCCATGAACATCATAAGTCTTGTATATAAAATGTGAATGTGAAATTAATCAAGGGACTAGAGGAAATGAAACTAGTGTGTTGGGATTAAAAGGATCTCCTGATTTTTGGACATTCTGTATCACTTTTGTAAGTTGTAAAAATTTTTTTTTTCCCATAGGGGCCGCAAGGCAGTAATTTATTATAATTTTTCCTTTTTAGTACATGCAGAAAGTCTGTACAGATCTATGTGTGTATACACACATGTACACACACATGTACACACACGACCCCATTTTCAATGAGAGACAGGCTCCACAGAGGAAGCTGATAGAAAGGGCAGATCAATGCTGCTTCTCGCTCACCAATCTACTTCTCCAAACACAATATCTTGGGTACCTATGATGGCAACAACATCTGCCAGCATGTGTTTCTTAGACATCTTCAATAAACCAGCCAGGTGGGCAAAACCAGGAGCCTTGATCTTGCACAGATAAGGGCAGCTACTACCATCAGACACCAGGTGAACCCCAAACTCACCCTTAGCAGCCTCAATAGCAGTCCACATGGTTTCTGGAGGAACTTGGCAACCCTCAGTATACAACTTGAAGTAATGAATCAGTAACTCCATGGAAGTCTTCATCTCTGTTTGCTTCATCAACCTTGATCTCCCCAGGAGGCATCTTGTTCAGACACTGTAAGATGATTAGAAGGGACTGGTGCATCTCCTCCACCCAAACAAGTACCTATCATAGCAGTCTTCTCGAGAACCAATAGGAACATCAAACTCAACCTGGAAATAAACATCACAGGGCTGAGTCTTCTGCAGGTTCCACTGGGCGCCTGACTTCCAGAGCATCACTCCACTAAAACCATAGTTGAGTGCCTCTTCTGTCACAACCCCAATGTCAATAGTTGAATTTCATCAGATCCTATTGTTGGTCAGCATCTCCTCTACCTCATCAATCCAAAGAGAGAAATTCTTAGAAAACTCATAAATGTCATCCATAAGCCCAAGGGGTAGGTTCTGGTGCACTCCTCCTGGGCGGATGCAAGCAGCATGCATTCGGGCTCCAGACACTCCTTCACAGAATTCAAACATCTCCCTTTCTTCAAACATCCAGAAGAAAAGGGTCATGGCCCCAATGTCCAGGGCGTGTGTGGTTACGGCCATAGTGTGGTTTAAAAGTGTGATTTCTCCAAACCGCACTCGGCGCCGCTGTGCCCTGGAGGAGGCTAGATATTTAGTGACTTCCCCACAGCTAGCGAATAGGCCTGTTCATTAGGCATCGTGGACGGGAGGGCCTGCAGACAGGTCTTGCATTCAGTGAGCTTCTCAGCGCCGCGATGGAGGAGCCCAACGGGAGGATCACACTTCTGCACCATCTCACCACTCAGTTCCATCACTAGTCACAGGAATCCTTGTGCTGCTGGGTGCTGTGGCCCAAGTTCAGGGTCAGGTAGGAAACCCTTTTGTCCTTTGGAGGATCTGCATCACTCCAAGGTGGAGGCTTCCCGTGTGCGGCTTCCTTGGTAGGGTACGTGGCAGCGCCCCCAAAGTGCTCAGCCCATTCCACATCTGGCTGCCATTGCCGAGCGCCTCTGCGGGGCTGAATCTGCAGAGGGCCCTGGCCGCGGGCCGCAGCGCCTGGGCCCGACACCCGGAGGCAGGCCCTCAGCGCCGCCAGTTTACGCTGGATGCGCACTGCGGGCAGGAGAACCGGGCGGAAGTGACTCCTGCTCGCCTCCTAGTGGGCTTCTCCTCTATTAGCACAACAGACCCACCATCATGGAAGCTGGCAGATCCCTTAACTACCAGCTTTAAGGTATTGAAGAGCCCGGAGAGGGGCGGTGGCGAGCGTGGGGGGAACTGTTCTTTTCGGTTGGAATGAATCGCTTGGTCCTCCTGGCGGAGGTGAGACAGTTGCTTCCTTTACTCACAGTCAACGGAAACCTCTACAGAAAACTCACAAGAACACCCTTACAAGGGGTAGAGATGGAGAGAAGTTCCAGCAGTCAGAGCCGGGAAGGACTAAAGTCAGGGGAGCTGACCCCTCTCTCCTCCCTGCTTTCTGATTTGCTGCTGGTGATGCCCATCAGGGGAGGGCGTGAACCTACTGCATCCTGGCAGATTAGATGGCTGGAAAAAGACCAAAGCATTTGAGGGTTACAAGGTAGGGATGAAAACACTCATTTGCCAGCGGATTGTGCACTTGTAGTAAAGTAAGTAGCTCTACTAAAGGAAAAGGGACACTGAGGTCAATACCAGTACCAACATCAACATTGGCATGGAGCTGGAATTGCCTCCTCTCCCCCTTCTCTGATCTTGCTCTCTTATCAGCCTTCACCAGAAGGGCTGCTTCTTCCCCAGGTTTAGAAAGCAAACTGGACAGAGTGGTCTGTGCCCTCTGTATTCATGGGGTCCTTCTCCAAGCTTTTCCATGCTGCTATGACCTTTGCTTCCTTTTTCAATTCTGAGGCTAGGAAGAAGCCATGGAGATCCCCAGCTAATGGCTCTCAAGAGTCCCCTGTTAGAGTAAGTGGGTCAGAATCTCCCAGGGAATTTAAGCAAGGCCCCTGGGCATTATAAGTGGCTCTGGGCTGGGGCCTAGGATTCTGCATTTTTAGTCTCTTCCCACTGCCAAAGCGAATCCAAGTTATGCATGGGAATTATAAATCACCCAAATGGTTTTTACTGAGAAGAAACCACGCACCAAAGCCTGCATTTCTCTTTACCTCTCAGACGCTTCTTATTTCTTCTCTACCTGCACTCCACTTCCTCCATCTTCCTCTTCCTCCCTCAAAATCTTTTTCTGAGCTCAGACTCGAATTTTAACTACAAAAATGAAAAACCTCAGTTGAGAGAAAACAGGCTGGCAATCTACTGTCACTAACAGACGTGTTGGCGCCATTCCAGCACAGTCTGATATCCTGACATCTGTCTCAGGCAGAGGGAAGCATGCCTAGGCCCTGCACACATCTGTCCTGGCAACTACAACAGACACACAAATGAAGCACTCTGGATTAAATTTGAGGGAGCTCTAAGCCTAATGAGCATTATTAGCGTATCTGCATGCATTTAGGAGATAGCAACCTTTAGCCTGATGTTTGTTCTGCCCTCCTTCCGAGACTGGGAGGATCTGAGGGTTTAAGCTCAGATCTGGGCCTTGTTCTATTGTCTTGATCCAATATCTGAGGACTAGACTCCCCCCACTCCAAGTAAGTGGGGACAGCTGACTTCCCTGGGGGCATCACTCTCACTGGCTCAGACTCTTGATTCTCCATCCCGCCCAATGAGAAAGCCTCCTTCTGCACCTCTTAATCAGCACAACACACTGGGCATTGAGTCTTGTTTTTGACAGTCATCCTGGACACTCCCTCCAGGGTTACTCCTGACCTTTCCATGACAGCTGTCAGTTTCACTATCCACCAAGGGCCCCAAATTGTAGCCAGAACTGGTTAGGTAGTTAGTGTAGAAATAAAAGAAATCGGGTCAAATCGAGAAAATGGAGGACATGAAAACCACCTGCATCTGGAAGTTGGAGGCTGCCCTGGGGAATGGAATATCAAAGATCTTGAGCCCATTGATAACCAGATTTACCCGCCCTTATCGAGAACTATAGGCAAAGAGTTGCTAATTAACACCCGCTGGGACATTACCTGCTATCACCCCTGCCCATCTGCTTCTCTGCTTTTGCCACTCACCTGCAAAAATGGGCCTAAACAGGGAGGAAGAAAATGAGGGGGGAAGGGAACAAGAGACTAAAACTTATAAAAAGGACAGGATTTACTTGCCACATGGATTCCGCCTTTGGGTCCCCTTCTTCCACCCGGGAGAAGTCTGCTTTTACTTTTCTTAAATAAAACTTTATTTTCCACTCTGCACTTGCCTCAGTCTGCTTCTACGGCGTTATTCTTCAACACCTGAGAAAGCAGGACTCGGCACCAGTAACAAAGGGTAACAAAATCATCCTCTGTCCTGTTCCACCATCCCTTGACACATGGGTTACTTTGGCTCAGGCCATGTGCCTTCTCCAACCTGTCCTTCTCCTCTCAAGGGAGATCTGGAAAAAGATAAAGCTCAATGAAAAAAATCAAACTATTGCTTTTGTGTGTGTGTGTGTGTGTGTGTGCAAGTGTGTGTGCGCGCGTATCGGCACCTTAGAAACCTAGTATTTAATAGCTTAATACCTTCATGGTTAACCTGGATACTGATATTTTGCATTTTGGAAACACAGGCAGACAGAAATGATTTCTTTGTGCATAAATATAAATCCCCAAGATGGTTCTAAGCATGTCGCCTCCTATGTGTGTGTAATTTCTGTTTAAATGAGACAATGGTTATTTTATATTTAGTGAACTTAAAAAAAAAAAAAAGCTAGGGATTTGGGGTTGGATACTCTGGAGATTTAAATCCTGATCCACTGCTTTGTTAATTAACTTTAATGATTCTTATTACTTTAGCTAGGTTTCTTTTTTAAAAATACACCTTTAATGTTAAAATTTTTTGAAAACTTATACACTGCCAAGAGAAAAGGGTCTTTTGTTAATGTTTGAACCAGACATTAAGGGTGAACCCACATGAGAGGCATGCTAGGAACAGGACGAGGGAAGATGAGAGGAGAATTTTGGGGGAAAACAGACAACTTGGATGAGAGTCCTTCCCAGTCTTAAAACCCTCTGTCTAGTTTTTTGACTTTAGTAAAAGAAGTTGTTCCCCTATGCGCAGCCCCATTGCCCTTAGTTGGCTAACAGGCAGTTCTACACAGGGTGCCTGGAAAGCGTGTGCTCACACTGGGTGGCTCTCCCTCCACAGTGAGCCCAGCTGTGACTCTGGTGCTGCGCCTCCCGCGTCACCACCTCTGGCCTGGAGTTATTGTCTGCTATCTCCTATGACATGGACGAGGCAAGGTGTTAGAACTGGGCTGCCCAGCATCCGGGGCGTTCCTAAGATTGCACCCCTTATCTCCCTCCTGGCTCTCTCTTGGTGTGCCAGGGGGACAGCAGGAACCTGGACTGGAGGTAGACTCAGATTCCACGCCTGGTTTTGTCACAGAATGCTTTAGGGCGAGTCAGTGCACACTCCTGCTCTTCCTCTGCAAAGTGAGGATTTTTACCCCCCTAGATCCCAGTGATTATAACAGTTGATGCTGACTTTGGGCTTTATAGTTCACAAAATACTTTTAGTCTATGCTCAGGCATTTCCAGGTAGGCACGTGAGTTATCAGCACCTCCACTGACAGGTAAGGAAGCGGGTCCAGCAGTTACCTAACGGGCCATGGTCTTGCATTTAATGCTAAGCAGGAAGGAACCAGAGCTCTGCATCCCCTGCTCCCTGCTCGGTTTGCCTCCCCATCCCTCTCTCTACAGAAGTGGCTTTCAAAGGCTCCTTCCAGACCTCATAAGGTTCTGAGCAAATTCTGTCTAGTTTTCTGCAACGAAAATATCTGATAGGGGCTGGGTTGTGGCTCAGTGGTGGAGCACTTGCCTGGCATGGGTGGGGCACTAGGTTCCATCCTTAGCACCACATAAATGAATAGAACACAGGTCTATCAACATCTAAAAAAATTAAGATAATTTTACCAGTTTCTGAACTTGTGCTTTATAGGGAAAAAAATTACAAAACATTATGACCTATGCACTAATAATATGTGACCTTAGCATCTCAAGTTTCATTGAAAGTCATTATTTCACCATAACTTATTACAATAAAAGCTAGCAGGGAAGGGATACTTCATGACTCAATGGCTGAATACGGCATTTAATTTACCTGATACATAAATCCCAAATGCTTTGACTCACAGTAAAGATTCCAGAATAAGCAACATTTGGTTTCAGGCAAGGAATGTTCCTTATTCAGATTTATTTTATTTATTTATTTCTGGTATAAGGGATTGAACCAGAGGTGCTTAACCACTGAGTCACATCCTTAGCCCTTTTTATATTTTATTTAGAGACAGGGTCTCACTAAGTTGGTTAGGGTCTCACTAAGTTGCTGAGGCTGTCTTCGAATTCTCAATCCTCCTGCCTCAGTCTCCCAAGCCACTGGGATTACAGGCATGTGCCACCATGCCTGGCTTCAGTGTTATTTTTAAATAAAGAAATGTATTAATTTTTTCCTTAAAAATTCTTAAGGAAATAGTCTAGACATATGGACTCTTGAAATCTCACAAATCTGAAATTGTCCCATCAGTCAACCCTTTTCAAGGAAACAGATTGGCTTACCATATCTTGAACTTCACCATCTCAGAAGCAGCCATTTAATCAATGTTGATGTGCATTTAATTTTAATTAGTTTCTATCAATAGTGATGGAAGTTTAAAAATAATCATGCTGACCAATAAAAATACATCTTGATATTGCTACTTGAGAATTAAATTGATTTCTATCTTTCTGAAGATAAGAGAATAATCACAGGAGGCAAATGCCCCATTTCCAGAAATAATTATTATATCAGTATTTAAATTAAGTTGTCTGGAAATAATCATATTTGAAGGAAGTAGAGAAAACATCCTGAGATGAATCATCATGGCACGATGGCTCTGTGACATAAGGCTGTGTGTTTTTGTGGTCTTACAGTTTCCTTTAGCAGCTCAACTCTAAATTGATTTTTTAAAAAGTAAAACGGTAAACAACACAAAAATAGTGGCTTCACTTTTTATTACCACCTTCTTATGAGATGTTTGAAAAATTTTAGAGCCATGTTGCTGTCAGCTCTAAACAACCCTGGGGAAGATTTTTACTGAACAATAAAACCTTCTTCCTTATGTTTAATACCATCACTTTTCTTTTGCCTGAAGATGCCCTGAATTTTTTATAAAGAGAAGGAATACAAATGATTATCCAAATCAGAATTTCTAGTAAATGAAATTCATTCAAACCACATCAAATAAGGCACAGAGGATCAAACACTTCAGAGAGTGGGAAGTTAATATTCAAACATAACAAATCTAAGACCTTCTGCATGCGAGTCTGGTCTATCTTTGGCAAAGAAAGGCAACATTCCAACATGCTTTGTCTCCCTTTAGTGTACAGAATCTGATTTCCATGTTGCCAGCTGCTGTTGGAAGTGATTCTAAAATTCAAGCTGACAATCTCTTAGCTCTTCAAGGATCCCTGATTCCAACCTGAACAGGACCAGACACTGTGATATAGGAAGAACCTTCAATTACATATTAAAAAAAAAAACCCTATATACAAGATGTGGGCATGTTCTACTCCCATTTCCTTTAAGCAGAGAAAGAGGAAGTACTCAAGCCGCACAGAGGATGCTCATGCTTGGTGGGTTAGCCAGCAAAACCACTCAACACCAAGGAACTAAACATAAAGGGTCCTAATTTGTTAGGCGCTTGAGAGTTGGCTCTGGCTAAAGGCAGGAAGTTGGCAAGATGGGTCCTTAAGATCCATTCCAATTCAGGAATGTGTATTGTGCTAATCTTTCACTTGAAGGACGTCTAATCCAGTGTTGGATGGTGTCCAACCTTGTTCACTTAATAGCCAACATTTATCAAGGGCTTGCTATGTGCCAAGTCCTGTGTTAGGCATGGGGACAGACACAAAGAAGGTGGTCTCTGCCCTGGAGGAGTGTGATAAAGGCTTTCATGGAGGGAAGTGCTAAATTCAAAGGGAGGAATCCCAAGGAAGGCATGAGAGACTCCATTTGTGGCCTGACTATTGAACACACTGGAAGGCTGCCTCCTTTGACGAATGGCAGATGGTTTAGATGTAAACTCTATCAATGAGAGTTAACATCTCCTGGAAGGTGCCTACTGGTAAATTGATTCCTCTTTGTGTTTCAGAAAAAGCCACTTGTCCTACAAGGTTGAATTATGCAAGGTTCTGTTTCCTGTTGTTCTTAAGAAACACAATGCTTGGAGTAGGTAATGCTTTTCTCAAAGCTTCATTCATGCAGGATCTCATCTGTTATTCCTGGCTGCAGAAAGGAACGCATGCTACTCCACCAACTAAGGTCCACAGATGCCTCATTTAGCCAGATACTCAGCTCAGTTAAAACAAGAAAATAGCACATAAACTAGAATTGGAGTCCAGGGGGGCTACCTGTCCCAAACCCAGAGTTCTCCACAAAACTTGATCCAGCCGATGGTAAGAGCGGAACTCTCCAGCAGGGGAGCTGTGGCTAGGGCAGGTGTCTGCCTGAGTAAAGGAGGAGAGAGGCTTTGAAGTGTGGGAGATAAGCATGGAAAAACCTTGACGGAAACTATCTCCAGGGTTCCCAGAATGGGTGGGCTAGAAAATGAAGCTGCATTAACCTACTGCTAACGGCAGGACACTCTGGGTTGGGTTGCTCCTGACCAAAATATTCTACCTGTGTCTGTCTGTATGTGTCTATGTATCTATCTACTTTTATTTAGATATTAAAGATGGAGCCTAGGGTGCTTAACCACTGAGCCTCATCCACAATCCTATTTATTTATTTATTTTATTTTATTTTACTTTATTTTATCTTATCTTATTTTATTTTATTTTATTGAGACAGGGTCTCACTAAGTTGCCCAGGCTGACCTTGAACTGGTAATCCTCCTGCCTCAACCTTCTGAGCCACTAAGATCACAGGTGTATTCCACTGCACCCAGCGCTACATGACACATTTTAGGAAATCAGCGCCAAAGCAAGGAGCGTGCATAAAGTAGCCATGGTAGGAGCAAAGGAAAGCTTGAGACCAACCCAGATCCTGGCACTGGGCTTAATGAGTACCGGGCAAGGAGCTCACCACCCTGTGAGATGGAAACAAGAGACCTGGGAGCTCAGCAGATAAAACCCTCCTTTGAAGAAATCTTATTAAGAATTCGTATTTACAAAGCAGCTTCCTCTTCACCTGAGCACTCTGGGGAGCAGCTTGAAGACCTGGATTACTTTGTACTTTCCACACACGCTCCCAGCCATCCTCCTGTGCATGGCATCTTATATTCCATGTGGAGAAGAATGGCAGCTTCCCTTTGCCAGTCTGGTGCACTTCTACTCACCCTCCAAAATCTCTACCACGTGTTTTCTGACAGAATCCTCAGAGGCACTTGTTACAGACACACATTTATGGACTTCATCCCCAATGTCCTAGACGCAATTGTCATGGAGCAAGGGGGTTCCGATGTGCAGCCAAGTTTGGGAACCACGTCAGATCCTGCTCTGCCAAGTGCCTCCATGAGAGATGACTTATGGTGCTTTTGACTCTGAGGTTTTGGGGAAGGGGAAGAAGTGGTGGGGAGAAAATCTAGGTAAATACCTTTCTGAGAGCCCAGAGCTGGGCAAGACAGAAAGGAAAGGAGTGGAAATAGCTCCGGGTCTTGTCAGGAACGCTGCCTCTGAGCTGCAGTGGAAGCTCTGGGTTTCATGGCTCATTAGGGACACAGAAGTGAGACAGACAACGAGCAAGCCGAGGGCACACAGGATGTCCAAGGGGTTTATAGTAGCCAAATCTTCCAATTTTCTCTTGGGTGAGGCTCTGCCAAAAACCACAGCTCCACAATGGTTGCAGCTGTCCCATAAAAAGAACTCAGTGGTGGTAATGTAAACTTTTTCTTCTTCTGATGTTTCCATTTACAAGGTTTTTAATCCAGAAGGAAAACAACCCACTGCTTGTTTTGACTGATGGTTCTGATTGCTATCGACATTTTCAGAATTGACGTCTGTATGTTACACATGGTTCAATGAAAGGATCCCCTCACGGCCCTCTACTGCCATCTTCGTAAAATATCCCACACAGAAGCAAAATGCTGTTGAGCTGTTACTGTGTGAGCAGCTGGTGACAGCACAGTGTGGATCCCATGTAAAGCATCCAAGCGTTGTAGCTGGTGTCATTTAGCACCTCGACTCATGACAACACGACTTCTTATGTGCATAAAACCTCCAGGTCCTCCTGGAGGTTTATTATTTATTATTTATTTATTATTTATTATTATTATTTATTATTTATTTACTATTTTCCATAATTGGAGGTACAGTACTGAGCCAGTGTGATTATTTATTACCCCTGTTCCCTCACCCTCTAAGTTCAGGTTCCACTATAAGATGAGGTGAGGTGACCCCCAGAGAAGAAAAGTCACATGCCATTTTCTTCTGCCTCTGTATTAACTACTCTATCTGACACAGGCCACTTCTTATCAATTTTCTACTTGTTATATGACTTTGGTCTCTGTTTGTGACTTAGTTGATTTACTGACTTTCTGTCACCGTAGTGAGGTCTTCCCTTGTCTAGAGTTTCACCTTTTCCCTTCCTGGGATGGTCTGGATTTTAAATGTCTCCCCCAAGGCCCATGTGACGGGCTTGATTGTCACTGTATGGCACTACTGGAAGATGGCGGGACCTTTAGTAGGTGGGGCCTGGAGGAAGTAAGTTAGGGCGTTGGGGGTGTGACCTTGAAGGGGATATCAGGCCCTCACCCCTTCTTGTTTCTCTCTTTGCTTTCTGGCTGCCACAGCTGAGCAGATTTGCTTTGCTACAAACTCTCTGCCATGAGGTGCTGCCTCACCACCAGCCCAAAAGCAAGGGAGCCAACAGACCAGGGATTGAAACCCTGAAATTGGAAGTGAAACTAAATTTTTTCTCTTTATGAGTTGATTACCTCAGTATTTTCCTCTTTATGAGTTGATTCCCTCAGGTATTCTGTCACAGTGAGGGAAAGCTAACATGTTGCTCTAGCCCATTTCCTGCCCCTCTGGTCTGCCTTTCCCCCCTTTTCTTAGCTGTTATCACAGTCCAACTTAATGCATATTCATTGCTCATCCTACCATGTGTCTTTCCTACTGTAGCATCATCAGGGCAGGATTGGGTTTGTCCATTAACTGCTGTACCCACTTTCCAGCACAGTATCTGGAACAAAGTATGTGCTCAACGCATATTGGCTGAATGACATGGGAATGAACATGTCTTGCTTTTAATAAAGAGACTGACCTAGCTTAGGGGACAGATATTCAGAAATTCCATGTTTTAGTTTCTATATCTTAGTATAATATAGTGCAGGGATTCCCACACTTTTGTTTTATCATTTATAGGTCCAGAAAACTTAAGGAAATTTGTGTTCTAACAACCGAGTAGCCATCTGGAAAAAATTCACATAGATTAAAAGAAAAATATTTTATTTTTTAATTCCTGCAATTACTTACTAAATGGAATATGTGCACCTGTTGGGCACTGTACCACTTCTCAAGCCTCAGAATCAGATTGGACATCACTACCATCAGTTCTGGTTTCACATGGTGCTTGTTTTTAAACCCAAGTGCTGATAACCCAGCTTCCAAGGACACTGTTTTAGTCAGCTTTTTCACTGCTGTGACTATAAGACCCTACAAGAACAATTTTAGAGGAGAAAAAAGTTTATTTGGGAGCTCATGGTTTCAAAGGTCTCAGTCCATAGGCAGCCAGCTCCCTTCCTCGGGGATTGAGGTGAGGCTGAATATCATGGAGGAAGAGTATGGTGGACAGAAGCAGCTCACATGATCAATAAGCAGAGAAAGAGAGATCACTCACCAGATGCAAAATGTATAACCCAAAGTCATGCCCCCCAGTGACCAACCTCCTCCAGCCACACCCTACTCCCCTTCAGTTACCACCCAGTGAATCCCATCAGGGGATTGATTGACTGATTGGGTTTAGGCTTTCATAACTCAATCATTTCTCCTCTAAACTTACTTGCATTGTCTCAACATGAGCTATGGGGGGACACCTCACATCCAAACCATAACAGACAGGATGTCATCAAAAGGCAAGTAGTGTGGTCTAATGTGGAACCTGAACTTCGGTTCAGCAGTAGTTCAAGTGTCATCCAACTGATGTCAATTTTGCTTGATTCCGTCCACAATTGAAAATACTCTGCCTCATCATAAATGCATAAACTCTGAAGTTTTCTCATCTTTAAGAAAGAGAAATATAGTATCTATCTCATAGTTTCTGTTTTGTTTTTGATTATGGAGAAATTTCAAACCTATATAAAAGCATTCAGAATAAGAGAGGGAGCCCCCTATCCCATCACTAAGCACCTGAACCTCTTGAGTGCGGCCAATCCTGTTCCAGTCACACCGTCACATACTCTGTTTCCTATAATTGGAATGTAAAACTCACATTTCATCTATAAATATTTCTATATGTAAAATGCTTCTTTTTAGTTTTTTTTTATTTCAAGAATTAAATGAGTTAATATAGCAAGGCACTTAGCACAGTGCTGAGCATCCTGAAGTCACTCACTGCCTCCTCTCCAGGGATGCATGACCATGCAGGTAGAGGGCGCCATGCTCATGTTCATTTGCCTTAATTTAAAGGTATGCTCATGATCACAGGGAACAGGGCTGCTACAGGTGCTCTCACCATCAGTGCACAGTCAGTCCTCAGTATCCATGGAGGACAGAATTCAGGACTCCTTCCTCCAGACCAAAATCTGAGGATGCTCCAGTCCCTTATGGAAAACAGCATTGTATCTCCATATGGCTTATGCACAGCCTCCCGTATACTTTGAATCATCCCTCTATTGCTATCATACCTAATAAAATGTAAATTCTGTGTACACAGATGTTATCCTGAATTGTTGAGGGACTAATGACAAGGAAAAAGAAAGTTATACATGCTCAGTATAAATGCAAAATTTTTCTGAATATTTTTAATCTGCAGTTGACTGAATCTGAGGATTAGGAACTTATGAAGATAGAGGACTGACTGTATTTTAGCAAATGTCTTCTCCTGAAGGAATTTCCATTGATCTATCATGGAGAACATGACATTTGAATGGAATCTTTTTAAAAATAAACAACCAAGCCATATCACGTTTAGTCCGATTTCTTTGTTCTGGGTAGAAATGTCCTTTGGATAAAGCGGAAGCTTAAGGGTATCTCTCTCTTACCTCCTAGCACTTTGGACA